>CANTUT010001389.1:12500-112500 GCA_947687605.1 Reutealis trisperma
TTTTCCCGAATGTCATATGCGACATTGTGTACAAGCCAACTATTAATACCAACAAAGGGACTTATCCGAGTATGGCTAACATGTAAGCCAATTGGGGAAACTATATGGCATAATCTCCCTATATACTATAACATTCACACTAGGAGAAGGGTGCACTATGGGTATGTCACCCGCCCATAGTGTCCATAGAGCTCCTTCCCTATGGAGACTTCGACCCCTCTTTCTGTAGGTACGAAGCCTCCCTCCTAGTTTCCCACTAGGGTAGCTCACTTTGGCCTCAACACATAGCCAACTACTGGGCCTAGGATGGTGGAGAGCTGACACCATACTATCCCCTCCTATATATGCAATAAGAGCAAACTGGACTATGCGGGGAGAAGACACTCATAAGTGTGAAGAGGAGAGTCCCCTATAACCTCTTCCACATAACTCAGAATGACTCCAAATTTGGTATGCGACCATCATTGGTGATCTAAAGGCCTCCCATAAAGTATTAGACCAAATGCATGAGTGGAACATAGATAATTGGCTAAAGCCACACAAACGGGCCTAGCTGCAAGCCCTGTGGACCAATTCTGCATATACGGCTGAACATGACACTATCGATCCATCAACACCTCTTGTTGATGGAAATGCCATCCAAAACATTTTTTTATTACAATAATGGCCCCGTGGGGCCCGCACCATCACACATAGTCCACTCAACTATACATAAATATTTAACTAAAATGTTATAGTAAACTATACATAAATGTTTAACTAAAATGTAATAGTAAACTTTAATTTCAAAGAACCATTTTTATAAACTATATTCATGATCTAAAATTTATAATACATTTTATATATCAATATAAAAAAATAAATATTTATTTTTTTATAAAAAATAGAATTTTAAAATTAATAAAAATTCTAACTAATATATTTAATCTTTATATTCTAAAATGAAGTTTTCAACTCTTCAATCTTAAATGTTTTCAGGTCTTTTAAATTTTTTCAAAGACTTGCTTGGATACATTTTGATATTTTAAACTTTTCAAATCTTCAAATTTTATGATGTTAAGGTTTTATATAAATTCATCATAGTTAGAATGCTTTCATAATTAAGATTATGTTATAAATATAACGGAGAAAACAAGAACAAAAAATATAGAGAAGAGAATAGTTTTCTAGTTATTCCATTCAATAGTATTAAGCCCTTTATATAGAGTACAGAAGGGAGAGAAATAGGAAGCTTTTTTAATAAGGAAAATACAATCAATACTAATATGGAAATTAGAATATTCATGTATATGGAAAGACATCAATCAAATCCTATAATATATTATAACACTCTCCCTTGATGTCTTTTACAAAGAATATGCCTCATCATAACCTTACTAAGAAAACCCCCTGTGGAAAAAAAATCTTAGTGAAGGAAAAAGAGTACATTAATTTTATAGAGATTTGTGCCATAACACTGCCTCATTAAAAACCTTGCCAGAAAAACCCAATGGGACAAAACCTAGGCTAAGGAAAAAGAGTACAGTGTACCAAAATCTCCCCCTCATAAAAACATGATTTCTATCAAATATCTCTTAATCGGCGCATGCCAATTTTGTTGACTAACTTTTCAAATGTGGTTGTAGGGAGTACCTTTGTAAACAAATCTGTCAAGTTGTCAAACCGTATACTTAATGATGTTTAAGTAATATCCACATATAATAATCTATTTATAGTACTCCCTTAGGATATTACTTGCGCTATGAATATGCCTTGTTAAGAACCTTGCTAGAAAACCCAGTGGAAAAAAACATAGCTAAGGAAAAGAGTACATTTTATACGTTGTTTTGTCATTGCACAGATTGCCTCATTAAAACCTTTGTCTAAGAAAACCCTATGGGATAAAAACTTGACTAAGGAAAAAGAGTACAATCATATACTAATTCGCTCCCCTTGATGATGACAGATTTTAACACGACGTAAACTAATTGATAAAATAATGTCGTTTAAATACCACATTAGGTAAAAACTTAGTACATAAGTCTGTTAAATTGTCACTTAAGCGAATTTGGTGGATATCTCTTCTGGAACTTATGTATATATAAGAATTTGGGTGAAGTTTATGTCTACTTCGTTACCCTTGATATAACCACCTTTAATTTGTGCAATGCAAATTGTATTATTCTCAAAATACAATGGGAGTATCTTTTAGTGAGGTACTATATGACCATAAAAACTTTTATAAAATTGCAGTACCACCATAAGTAAATACATAGCCAGTCTAAAATCTACCATCATTGAGACTAAGTAAATAACCAATATTCACATGTAGACCAATTTCAAATATGAATTATAATATTAATAGTATATTGAAGATAACTTTTTACACCACTATAATATCTCTTTGTAGGTGCAGAGCTATACCTAGCTAGGAATTTTTTCTTGCAAATGCAATATCAAGCCTGATGTAATTTGCAAGATACAAGTGCCCTATAACACTTATATATGGTACTTCAAGATCAAATAGCTCTTTATTATCTTCTTTAGGTCTAAAAGGGTCTCTCTTCACTTTTAGCAAGTGGACCACCTATTGGTGTGCTTGAGGGAGAAGATTTATCCATGCAAAAATTGCTTAAATATCTTTTTCACATAAATATACTAGTGTATTAGGACTCCTTAACAATCGGTTTGCAGGCTAATACAAAATTTCATTTCCTTTAAATTTTTCATCTCAAACTCACTTTTCAAATAGGTACATACTTATTTGAGTTCATTAGGAGTCACATTGATATTTAAATCAACTTATACTGCAATAATAACATATACCATTCTATGGTCTTTTATGAATACAAATGGAGATAGTGTATTATTCACATATCTTTCTTTCAATAAGAATTTACTCAAACAATCATACCACATGTCCATATTACTTTAATCCATATATAGATTTTTGCAATTTGATGAAATATATGTCACATATTTAATGTGCATTCATTTATGATATACTTAATCCTTCTGGGACTCTTATTGCTTTCATAAGGCGTACAATAAGCCTTTCATTAACTGCCATATTAATTAAGTATCGGAACATGATCATTTTCATAATAAGAGAATTATTTTTCTCATAGTCAATGATAGAACGAGTCTAGCTCTACTTTAATTGCCTCATTTCATGATGATCAATCATGTTTATGCTAATATTCAGTTATACTTATAGATTCTAGATTCATATTTTCTCTTGTAACAGCAAGAGCTACTGTTGAGGCAAATTCATCATCGACGATAATTAAATTTCTATCAACTCTTTCTTATATCACAAAAATAATTGAGATCATATAGTTTTCATTTATATGATCATCAACTCCAGAAGCCATATGTGGAGGTTCTAATTGTTCCATTGTCTCAATCTGTGTCTCATAATTAGCTATAGCTCTTTGACTGAGATCTTCCTCTTCAAGGGGTTTCTCTTCAGGAGATTTTATGAGTGGCACTACTTTTCTTTTTCGTGAATTTTTGTCTTTAGTTCAAATTTACTATGTACGCTTCTAACATGTAGTGAGATTGATTGATTTTCTATTTACAATTGGAATCACAACCCTTGCTAGGGTATTAGCAGCTGTAATATGAGACTTTATCACTTTTTTAGCATCTATAAATGCATTTGGCAGTTAAGTTGCAATTTGTTGCAACTATATTATTTTGTGAACTTGTAGTTCACTCTAACTTGTACATGGACCAAAATTATTTAAAGGGTTTTCCTTCCAATAAATTTCTCGACATTCTTTAGCACTGCAGGTGCTTTTTCTCTCCCGAATGTCGAGAAATATGCCTCATCAAAATAAATTTTTAGTCTCTTTTGTGGACCCATTATCGCACATTGAGATAGTGATATTAATATATTTATGGCACAAAAAAAATTTACAGCTCATGTCCTTATACAAGTTTCAAGGGAAAGTATATATGATGTACACAATGGCATTCATGCCAAACATTCAAGATTTAATTATTGAACTATAAGTTCAATGCTTGAACTGCAGGTTCAATGTAATATATTGTGCATGTATAGTGGAGATAAAACAATAATGAAATAACTCATTATAATACACAACTTGTAAAATCCTTGCAAATTACTCCTTCAAGGAGTTTACATAAAATCATCAATATTTAATTGAGTTGTGTCCTCTATATAGGCGATTCCTTTTCAGAATCTCATGATCTACCAAATGATTTATAGCATTCACTTTAGGGAATATAGTTGCACTAATGTGTGAACCCTCAAAATTGCACCTCCAGTCGACCGTCTTTCAGTTACGAACCCACAGGATTAAATCGAGCTTGAATTGGAATTGAAATGAACCTAAAATAGACGAAAAAGCAGGAAATAGGTTGAACCAGCCAACCGGCGCACTAGAGGCGTGTCGCCAACTAGGCGGCACACCTACCGTGTCGCCGTCTGGATGGCACGCCTGACGTGCCACCTTCTAGGCAGTACGTATTTTGTGCCACCGTTAGGGAGGCATGCCTGCCGTGCTGCCATAGGCAGCACTGAATTGGTGCCAGCAGCAAGGCGGCACGCTTCCCGGCACATCGCCGACGACGTGCTGGCGCCGCCGTCCATACTGCCAGCATCCCCCTAGCAGCTCTATAAATAAAGCCTCCTTCAAACTTATTTGACACACATTCCAAGGCAAAAATTCTCTCTTATACTAATATTCTTGCTGCTTTAAGATCCAGATTCCAAGTCTTTTGAATTCAAGGTGGAGTTGAGATCCAGAGCAAGGCTCGTTTCATTTGTCAGAAAATCAAGGAAAGCGAAGGTATAATCCCTTTTCCATTTTTCAAAGTTCTAAATTCATATCTAGAATTCTCTTTAGGTCTAAAGCTGAAAAGATCTAAAATTTGTTAATTTAAGAATCAGAATTAAATTAATAAACTAATTAACACCTTTTTAGAACCCCTCATTCGCAAGAAGGGAGAACTGCGTGGGGTTTGATTCCTATTTGATGGAATACGCAGGCTTCCATTCTAAAGTGTATCAACTCCAAAATCATTTTTTATTAGTATTTGTTTCTCTTTTATTTTGATTTATTTATATTAACCTTTTTATGATCTTATATTAGCTTAGTTTGGGGAATGTGTGCTTTTCCTAGTACCCATAAGGACTAGAGGAAAGATCCTCTTTATTTCAATTATTTTGATCTTGTAATAGTCAAGTAAGATCTATTTTGCTTGTTTGTCCATAACTGTCATTCCATCTCATCATATATATATTTGTTTCATTCATCATTATATTCATATTCATGTATACATGAAAATTCCTTTTTTTAAGAGTTATTTTGCAATTATAGCCAAACTAAAGAAAAATATATTTTCTTAATTATGTAATTACCAAAACCTGATCCCCAAACCCTCTCTGGTCACTCGCAGATTGGTGCATTTTCCATTGGGATAAATCAAACATTTTTTGGAGTCAATCAATTTGGGTTTTTCTTTAATTTTCCCTATTAAAATAAATAAATTAAAGTGGTGACTCATCTTTTCAACTTTCAAAATACAAAAATCAATTTTCTGAACTCACAACGAGTTCTAATAGTGGAGTTTCTCCCGAAGAGCATTTTGATTCCTTGGCGGATCGGACCGGTGCTCAGGCGAGACCTCACAGTTGGTAATTCCACTAGGGAGCTAAAATCTTTTTCAAATAAAAGATAAAGTGGATTACTTTTGGTAAAATACAGAGTTTGGCTTTAGAAGAAAAATAACTCTTTCATGCATCACTATATCGAACTCCTTGTCCAAAAAACCTAGCTTCTAGGAAAACAAAGGATAGAAAGTAACATCGAGTGGGCAACCTTCCTTAGGTTTGCTTGCTGATAGTGAAATCATCTAGCCCACGACGTGTCCTCTAATCCTTTTAGAGGTGTAACGAGTATGCACGTACCATTGGACCCACACAAGGCTCCTTGTCTCACATGTGGTCAGGTATATCACATCTCTAGTGTGATGGGTTCCCTTCAAACCACCTTAACCTTTTCATGTAATGACTCATAGAACCTTTCCTTTAGGATTGTATGTATCATAATACTGAAACTTGGTATGTCATTATCATGAAACCTTTTCTATTCATACATACATACATGCATGCATAAACCTTACAAATTTGGAGAATCTTAATCTCACTCAAACACTGCTAGTCCCAATCATAAACCCATGTCAACTTATGGTCCCCATCAAAAGCTGATATATTCCATGATCTTTGTTCCATACCTAAGCTAGAAACTAACCCAACATTATCTCTCTATCCTGAAGGTTGACGAGATGTCTGTTGTCGAAGATGAGACCACTACCAGCAGAGTTGATGAGATCTTTGATGAGCTTTTTGCTCAGCTCTTGGAACACCAAGAAACCATCATGAAGAGGCAAGAAGCCCTTTTTCAAGACATGCTAAAGGCCCAAAGGAGGGCTATTATGGAGGATGTCCGTGCCATGTTGGAACAAACCTCCTTGGCTCAAAACCCAACTGACCCGAAATCATTCAAAGCTGACCCAAAGCCTGCTTTTTATTCTATCTATGGGTCCACTTCCAGAGTTGAATCCAGAGACAAGGAACCTACAAACACTAACATTATCCCATTATTGCCTATCCCGTCACCTGAGTTCCCCCCAAAAAACAACTCACTAATAAATCTCACCTCTGCTTTTACTTCCCAACCCACGGATCCTTTCCAAGGGAAGGAAGTTAATCCTGAAATAAAAGCCTGCATGGAGAAGATGGAACGCATGGAAAAGATGTTGTTGGGTATGAAAAAGAAAGAGGATCTGGTTAATATAGGGTCCTTAAGCTTGTTCCCTAATGCAAAAGTTCCTCCCAAATTCAGGATGCTTGAGTTTGACAAGTTTGACAGGACTACCTGCCCTAAGACCCACCTCAAAGTATATATGGGAGCCATGCATCCATTAGGTGTGGATAATGAACTCCTAGCCCATTTATTTCAACAGTCACTAATCGGTATAGTGGTGAAATGGTTTATAAATTTGGATGTCGCCAAAAAATGGACCTAGGATGACATCTGCAATATCTTTGTCCAACAGTATCATTATAACATCGAGGTCGATGAGACAAGAAGAGACCTCGAGACCACCAAGCAGTATGCCAAGGAATCCTTCTCTTTGTTCCTTACGAGGTGGAGGAAAAAGGCTTCTCAGATGGTAAGTCGGCCTCCTGAAAATGAACAAATTGACATAATTGTCAAGAATTTTTTGCCAGTTTACCAAGAGAGGCTACAGACTCAATACTTGCCTTCCTTCAAAGCCCTTATTGCCACTGCTTCAAAAATCAAAGACCTGATTCAGAATGGTCAGATTAAAGAAGAGACCGCATCAAGGTCAAGGTATAAAAAGTCAACTCATCAGGGTAATGTCACTTCCTCAACGAATCAGAAAGGGGGGGAAGTTAATACTCTGACTATCAAGAAGCCTATCAAGATTGAAAGGAGGCAGTTTTCTAATCTAGGGGGTATGCATATAAGTATTATCCTAAAGAAGCTGCTTGAGGGAAACATGGTGAAACCTCTTGAGCCAAAACCAGTCCCTAATCCCCTGCCAAAAAATTACAACCCACATGAGAGGTGTGATTATCATCAAGGACCTGGGCATAAAATAGATGCGTGCAAGGCCCTTAGACATAGAATTCAAGACCTTATTGACTCCAATGACCTAATACCACCAAAAGCCCAACCCAATATCAACACCAACCCTCTACCCAACCACACAGTCAATGCCATAGATAATCATGAGGGAGTTGACCTTGTCTCCTTGATTGGGTCAAGTCTTGATTATTGTTGTGTCCTGGACCTCACTAACCTAGTTGAGGGGATTGATGCCATCACCAAAAGTGCCAGAGTCGTCCAGAGCCAATCGAGCACAAACACTCAACCTATCCAACCCATTCCTACACCTGCCAACAAATTGAAAGGGATTCTTGAACCAAATAAAAATCTCATTCTGAAACAACGCAAGAAAACACAAGCCAACATCTCAATTTGGAGTTTGATACAATCCTTATATCCTCATCGCCAAGCTCTTTGCAAAGCGTTAAATCAGTGCCAAGCTCCAATTGACATCACACCTGAAAACCTGGTTGCTTCTATTACCTCTGCTGCTAAAGGGGTGTCCATCACTTTTGGAGAAACTGACATTCCAGAAGGAGACTCTAGCTACAATAATGCCCTTTACATCACAGTGGTAACTCGAGGAAAGACTGTGCTAATGGTTCTAATTGATAATGGTTCAGCCTTAAGTGTATGCCCTCTGAAGGTGGCAAGCTGGTTGGGACTGGAAGTTATTGATTTTACCCCTTCAGATCAGATAGTAAG
Organism: Reutealis trisperma; assembly: GCA_947687605.1. Taxonomy (NCBI): domain Eukaryota; kingdom Viridiplantae; phylum Streptophyta; class Magnoliopsida; order Malpighiales; family Euphorbiaceae; genus Reutealis; species Reutealis trisperma. The sequence continues at coordinate 20,852 of CANTUT010001389.1, forward strand.
GGCGTATGACAATACCAAGAGGGAAGTCCTCGAGTGGCTATCATAGATGTGACCATTGGGCCAACATCTTTCACCATACCATTTTAAGTGATTGATGTACCTTCTTGTTTTAACTTGTTACATAGAAGGCCCTGGATCCATCAAGCAAAGGCTATCCCTTCCTCCCTGCACCAGAAAGTCAAGTTCCCTTTCAAAAATGGGGTCGTGACTGTTAAAGGGGACATGCATGGAAGACTAGACATTCCAAGCTCTATTCCTATTCTTAAGATTCAGCCTGAGCTCTCCACTTATCCACTCTTAGGTTTCTCCTTCATTCAATACATTAAGGGTGAAGAGGGTAAAGAATTCGTTCCATTTGATTTTGACCCCTTTGGGAATATTGCTGTTGCTAACATGCTCCACAAAATGAATTACTTTCCTGGTTTAGGTTTGGGAAGGAGCCAACAGGGTTTAAAGTCTTTCTTGGACTATCCAGTTGCAACACCACTATTTGGGCTAGGATATGAGCCCACTGATGAGGATCTTACAGAAATGGAAAGTCAGGCCAAAGACAAAATAGCAGCCCTTAAAAGAGGTGAGGTTTATGACTGGCCTATACGCCCTTACTTCAAAACTCTAAATGGCTATTTTTAAAGGAAGGCAACACAGTTCCTTACTGTAACTTTCCTGAGCCTTAGGTCTGCCCCATTACCAAAAAACTGATCCCCGGGTTTGAAATATTTTCTGATGTTAGGCTCGAGATAGAAGACTGTGAACCAATCTATATGCTTAGTCAAGATTGGAAAGAGAACATGGAGGCTAGTCTTTTCGATGAAGTGTTCATGCATACTGTTGAGGATGAGAAAACTGACCCTTCCACCTTAATCCAGCCCACCGAGACCGAGTTGCAAAATTGGTCCTTTGAGGAGAGCCCCTTTTATCCTTCCGAACCAGAATCTGTACCAGAGTCTCAGTCTAAGATACTCATCTTCTAAATCTGAGTCTATCTCTTCTATTTCTTTTGTTAATAATGTAACTAACCTTTAGGGTCTAACTTTTCATTTTGATGTAAATTGGGACATATCCCCATTTGAGTTCAATAAAAAGTTTACTCTTTCCTCTTACGACTCTGTGTCTCCATTTTTCTTTGATGTTCCAACTTTTAAATCTGACTTAAATGAGACATCAAGTAAAAATGAAATAAATGAAATAAAAGATGACACAATTAAAGAGCCCATTAACGTTGGCACTCATGACATACCAAAAATTACATTCATTGCATCTGCATACATAAACAGGGATCATATTGAGAAGATGATCAGGGAATTTCAATACTGTTTTGCATGGCAACCAAAAGACATGACAGGGTTGGATCCATGCCTAGCAGTTCATAAAATCTCAGTTTACCTAGGTGCTAAGCCCATCAAGCAGAAATTGAGAAGACTCAAGACGGAATGGTTTATACCAATCAAAGAAGAAATTACCAAGCTACTGGACCACAACTTCATTGAGCCCGTCAATTATCCATCCTGGCTTGCTAACATTATGCCGGTTACCCAAAAAAAATGGTAAAGTCAGAATGTGTGTGGATTACAGGGATCTGAATAAAGCCTGTCCCAAGGATGATTTTCCCTTGCCTCACATTGATCTGTTGGTAGACCGCATGGCAGGTTCTGAATTGGTTTCCTTAACTGACCTAGCTATCAGGTATAATCAAATAATGGTTCATCCTCCTGACAAAGAGAAGACAACATTTATTACTAAATGGGGCACCTATTGCTACCAGGTTATGCCATTTGGGCTTAAAAATGCTGGGGCAACCTACCAGAGGATGGCAACTACCATTTTCCATGACATGATGTGTAAAGAGATTGAAGTTTATATGGATGACATGGTAATAAAAAGGCACCACTGCTGAAGAACATTCAGAGGCACTAAGACAATTCTTCTTAAGACTTTGCTAGTAAAATCTCAAGCTCAATCCCGCCAAATGTGTCTTTGGAGCCTCATCTGGAGTATTCTTAGGCCACATGGTCAGCAAGAAGGGTATAGAAGTGGACCCTGCTAAATCAAAGGCAATTTTGGAAATGCCACCTCCAAAAATAGAAAAGGAGATCAGAGGTTTCCTTGGACGGCTACAATACATTAGTCAATTCATCAATCAGTTGGCTGATGTATGTGGGCCTATCTTCAAGCTACTCAGAAAAGGAGCCTCCAAGCAATGGAATGATGACTGTCAGAAAGCTTTTGACCAGACCAAGCAATACTTACTAAACCCACCGGTACTACAGCCACTAAGGTTTGGAAAACCTTTATTGCTCTATCTATCGATAACCAATGAAGTAATGGGGGCAATGCTTGCCCAAAATGCTCCTGACTCCAGCAAAAAAAATGCCATCTATTACTTGAGCAAAAGGATGCTACCTCATGAGCTCAAGTACAATTTTACAGAAAAGCTATGTCTTGCTTTGGTATGGGTCTGCCACAAGCTGCAACACTACCTCTGCTCTTTTACAACCCATGTTTTTGCTGACAAGAGCCCTTTGAAATTCCTTATGGAGAAGCTAGTTCTTGACAGTAAAATGGCAAGGTGGATGGTTGTATTAGCCACATATGATCTGAAATATGTAGAACGAAAAGCAATTAAGGGTAGCATAATGGCTGATCAGTTAGCTGCAGCTCTAGTAGATGATCATTAGGTCGAGCCTGAATTTCCTGATGAAGATATCTTGACAATTGATAGTGAAATTTGGAAGCTCTATTTTGATGGGGCATCTAACAACAAACGGTATGGTGCCGGCATTGTGTTTATTACACTAAGTGGAGAAAACCTACCTATAGCCATCAAACTAAACTTCAAAGTAACAAATAATGAAGTAGAATATGAGGCATGCATTTGCAGTCTGGAGGCAGCAATAAAGCTTAGAATCAAATGCCTTGAGATTTATGGGTATTCGAATTTGATAGTTTCCCAAGCCTTGGGGAAGTGGAAGATCAAAGAAGAGCATTTGGTTCCTTACCATAAATGCCTAAATGAACTAGCAACCAATTTCCATGAACTGTTTTTCCATTATCTTCCAAGGACGAAGAACAGATTTGCTGATGCTTTGGCAACACTCGCCTCAATGCTTGATCTAAGCGACTACTTCATAATCAAACCTATTACAATTGAAGTTAGGCATGAGCCAGGTTGCGTAACTCATTGTTTGAATATTCAAGCGGTTAATAGCAAACCATGGTTTTGGGATATCTTCAATTACATCAAGAATGGACTCTATCCTGAAGGGGCCTCTAAAATAGAAAAGAGGACTTTAAGATAGTTGTCCAAGGGTTTCATTCCAAATGGGGAAGTACTCTATAAATGGGTTTGGGATAACATCCATCTGAGATGCGTCACTAAAGCAGAAGCCCAACAAATCATGGAACAAATGCATGGTGGTAACGAAGGTCCACATATGAACGGAATTGCTCTAGCCCACAAGATCATGAATCAGGGTTACTTCTAGCTTACTATGAATCAAGATTGCGCAAGATATGTTTAGAAGTGCCATAAGTGTCAGATCTACTCCAAACTTTAGAAGAAACCTCCTATACCTCTATCTCCTAGCACCACGCCTTGGCCATTTGCAACTTAGGGCCTGGACGTCATTGGCAAGATAAGTCCGAAGTCTTCTGGCAAGCATGAATTCATTCTGGTGGCTATTGATTATTTCTCCAAATGGGTTGAAGCTGCACCTTACCACATATTGGATTCCAAACGAGTAACCTAGTTTATTCGTACCAACATCCTTTATAGGTATGGGGTCCTTTTTGAGATCATTACTAATAATGGATCTCACTTCCAAAAGGGTGTTGCTCGGCTATTAAATAAGGAGAAAATTCAACACCACAAGTCTTCTCTATACAAACCTCAAACAAGCAGCGCAGTTGAAGCCGCAAACAAGACTCTTAAGAGTATACTGTAGAAGATGGCTGACAACCATAAGGATTGGCACCTACACTTGCCATATGCCTTATGGGGATACAGAACAATAGTACATACTCCAACCGGTGCTACACCTTACTCTTTGTTGTTGGGATAGAAGCTGTTCTGCTAATCGAGGTAGAAGTCAAGTCAGCTCGTATTCTGAGAGAGAGTCAGTTGGACGAAGTGGAATGGGCGAAAGGCTACCATAACCAACTTCTGGCCATCGATGAAAAGAGAATGATGCCTTATATCAGATGCAAGGTTATCAATAAAAACTGGCTAGGCACTTCGATAAAAGAGTCAGAGACAGAGGATTACAAGAGGGTCACCTTGTTTTGAAAGAAATAAGGGCACCTGTTCATGATCGAAGGGAAAAATTCAGACCTAACTGGAGTGGTCCGTTTGTGATCAAGAAGATCTTATCTGGAGGAGCAGTAATCTTGATAGACTTAGATGGTATAGAATTTGCTAGCCCATGCAATCTGGATCAACTCAAGAGATACTTTGCATAAGCATCCTTGTAATTCATGTATAGCATTTGCAATCATTGTGAAATCATGCTCAGCATTCACATTTTTCCTCAAAATCAGGACTACGAGGACCTGATTCTCCATAAAGAGGAAAAAGAGTAAAAATCATGAATCATTATAAGAAGATACGTAGGCAGCCCTTGCGGGTTCAGTCTAATTCATCAATAAAATTTTCATTTCACATTCACTTGGCTCTTAATTGTGTCACAAAAATACATACAGGAAAAAAATGAAAACAAGCTCGCTAAGTTAAAAACTCGAAAGGGCAGCTTAGGCAAAAGTTAGAGCAACAAAAGAGATAAAAAATGAATGATGTCTTATTTGTCTTATTTAATTTTTGGAACATCAAAAGAAAATAAAGACATAATCAAAATTTATCCTAAGCTAAAACAGTAATCATGATTCTTGCTCTATCTCCTCAAGTATAGTAGCCTTTCTAGCCTTCTCTGATTTCCAAGAGTTGGCTATCCACCAGTCAATATACTGCATGGATTTACCGCCTTGATCAGCAGGGCGAATAGCATGAAAACCCTTACCCATCCATTTTTGATAGCTCGAGCAATGGTCTCAGTAATCAGAATAAATTCAAACAGAGCACCATCTGGGGGCACGCCCTAACTATGTCTCATTTGGCACATAACTCTGGTAGCTTGGTAGAATGTCACCATTCTCAACCCCAGTAGGTAGACCATCTTGTAGCCAAAGCTCATGGTCATGAAACTTCTGATCTTGTACCATTCACACCTCTATAGTAGGTCATCAGAGTCCAGCTCTATCAACCATTTTGTCTACTCTTTCTCTGAATTCCATTTAATCACAATGGTCCGAGTTCTATACCAAGAAGTGGAATAATCTACTTGGTAGGAGGTCCCACTATCTGGAGATGGTCTCTCAGCCAAATCTAAAAAGTGCAAAAAAGATAAGCATAAGAAAACACAAAAAGCAGTTGAAATGAAATTCAGAAGCCAGAATTCAACCTGAAGAATAATAGGGCTGATTGACCATAGCTCATCAGAAGTGCAAGACCTGTCCAAACTCATGATGGTCTCAGCCAGCACTATAGCCACGATAAATCTCCCTTCCTCTATTTGTGGAATTAGCTCAGTGACTCTAGCATCCCCCCAACTAGTAGGGCTCACAAAAATGTATCTAGCAGTCAGACAGAAGGATAGAGCCTACATCCTCAAATGAAACCAACCATCATCCTCAAAATCCTTAGGATCATGGAATTCTGCTATCACAGCAGTCAGATCTACTCAGTCATCTACTACCATCGGACTAGCAGCCTCTGTACTCAAGTCAAAAATTCCCTTGAAAGAGTTGAAGTATCCTACTTTCTCAATAGGAGTAGCCAGCATAGCTTCTGGATCATATCCGAGTAGCACAGAAAACTCCTCGAACGTAGGACACATCTCCTCCATAGATGCCCCAAATCTAAAGACATGGGCAGTTGAATCCCAAAAGTGCATGCATGTGTGCAGAAATTCCCAATCAAACTTTATGCCATTTAAGGTGGGCATAGCGCTTACCCCATACTTTCCCAGGTTAATTCTCTCCACTTTGGTAAGGTTCTTGCACCATAAGAACATTGCATGGCTGAAATAGGGCTCCATTGTAAGGAATAAAAATAATAAAATTGATGGAAAGCAAAAATATGGTCAAAAATGACTTTTGGAGGCTCAAAAATCGATGGTACGGACTGGGAAATAGACAAAATCTATTTAAATAAGCAAATTTCTGCCTGTCAGATCTGCTACCAGCGTCTTAGGCGACATGCCGGTCGTGCCGCTGTAGTGGCGGCACACTGAGAGGCAGCACGAAAATCATGCCCCCTGTACCGGTGGCACGCTGGTCATGCCGCCCGCCATTCCTCTGCCTTTTTGTGCCACTTTTCCTCCTACAGCTTTTACCATGATTTCTAAAAATTTCAAGCTTAAAATAATTCATTTTTCTCAAAATCGAAGCAAAAACGAGAGAAAACATAAGGTATAGCGCAATGGAATCCTATTCAGTCAAATATCTGCATCCATACCATGCACCCATTTCATCCAGAACATCCATAAGTCATACATATCAAGATAAAAAGTGCATACATCCAAAATATCGTGCATACATTCAAAAGAGTGCATCATCCTCAGTACATGTATACATGAAAAGCAAAAGCTGACAAAACAGGTCGTTAACGACCACTCCTGGATTTGCGGCGTCCTCGCCTGGACATCTCATCCTTGTGACTATCCTCCAACAAATCCCTGTCATGCAGAAAGGAGCTCAAAACAAATGCATATCGGCCTAAGAGATTGTAGTGATAGCGAATGAACTCTATGGGAACCTAGAGAAGAAAGGAAAATATACGAGAAATCACTACAAGGCAGACAGACAAAGGGCTAAAAGTACTAGCTATGCAAAAATTTTTACCTCTGTAACAGTCTTAGGGATAGTAGGAAAGAAGGCTGGACGATCATCAGGAAGATAAAAACGTCGTGATCGGCCGTCACAAGAAACATAATCCAGATGAGCTGGCAAACAGATAAGACCAGCAGGCAAGAAAACTGGATTAGTCAGACCTCCCATTGAAGCATCTGGAGCTGGGGTTGAAGCTAAGCCACTAACTCCTAGAAGGATCAGCTGCAAAACCTGAGGGGCCAGCCATAACACGTGAAGGTCTAGCCCTAGGACCCATGCTACCAACTGGAATGGTACTACTGGCCCATGGAGAGATGAAGCTCCCAACTAGACCTGATCATGGGTCCGGGTGCCCGCCTGACCCGCCTGATAAAAATACTGGGCTTGGACAATGATTTTTTTTAAATACCTGGCCCGAGCACGAACCCAAAAAGCCCATATTTTTTTAGGATGGGCCTGGGATTAACTGAAATTGCCTAGGCCTGGCCCGACCCGAATAATATACATATATATGTATATATATATTAGAAAAATAAAATGTTAAGATTGAGAATTGAACTTGCAACCTCTTATCATGTTAAATCATTACATACTAGTATGACAAAGAAACATTTTATAAAATTTTAATATTAAATTATATTTAATCTTTATAATGCATTCTCTATTATATTTAAAATAATAAATATATGGTTTATTTTATATTTTAAATACATATATGTGTAATTAATTCATTATTATAATTCATAAAAGAAAAAGTGTAAGAATTGCGGGCAGGTCTGGGCAGCACATATTCAATTGGGCTGGGCTTGGACATTGAGTCAAGCCCGATCAATTGGGTTGGGCTGGGCTTGGTTTTAATAAAAAATAATTGAGCCCGAATTAGCCTGGCCCGAGCCCGACTTTTGAACAGGTCTACTCCCAACTTTGGAGGGAGGACCTTGGGAAGACGCTGAGCTAGATCCCCGATGTGATGGTCCCCGCAATCTATCCAAAGGAGGTGCGCCTCGCATCAAGGATGCCTCACAAAACTCATCATAGTCCAGGTCAGGCAACAGATAATCTAGATAGGAAACTTCGATATCCCAACCATCCTCTCCCAAGATAGCTAGCCCATACCTTATGTCTGCCAAAGAGGGCTGTGGCACAACTCCCCTCCTCTTGTAACCTGTGCCCTCACTCTCTCTCCCAAGTAGAACATCCTCGAAGACTCGCAATGGAGCAAGAGTCGACAAGAGGACAAGTCCATGCTAGGCCTAATCCTGTCAGGAATCCACTCTGCGAACCTGGTAAAGAGCGACCATCTCACCTACAAACGGATTGTAATATAAGCAGTAGAAGATAAACAGTAAGATTCAGGTTAAGATCAGCAAAGGAATACCTGATCTACGATCATAGTAGCAAAGATCTATCTGCAATGATCAAATGATAGTCCCATGAAGGAATTTCTATTGGACGCCCTCCAAATATGTCCGTAGAGAGGGTCAATAACAGTAGGCTCTCTCAATGGTGGAGCCAGCATCGGAAAGTGCCCATAAGCCCAATACTACAAGAAATAGAATTTTATCAGTCACTAGGTAGAGATCAGATAACAGAATACCAAAGTATAATACTCACCTTGAGCACAATGGAGGTACTGCCATGCCACGAAAAATACTGCACAGCTTATGATACATAGCACTAAGGGCTGTACCTCCCCAGTCAAACATGCTGATCCAATCTAGATTCTCTAAAGATTGTAGGACATTCAAATTAATGTTGTTCTTGTTGTTATGCAGAAAGGTACAGCTCAAGATAATCAAGGTGCAAAGTCTAGCACCCTGATCAACACCATACTGGCATGGAGTTTGACCCATGGTCATCAAGGCCTGATGAAGCTAAGAATGTGGGACATTGAGGTTCCCATGAGGGGGATCAACCCCAATTAGAGCGGTCATCTCTACAGAAGAGCGCTCAATCCATGAAGAATAAAACTCGAGAGGATGAGATCTAAAATGCATACCAGTAAACATGCTCCACTCGAGAGGAATGACTGTCATCTCACCACAAGAAAGGTGAAATGTGTTGGTAGTATCCCACTAGCACTCTGCTAGTGCCCGGACCACAATGGTATTAACCAGTTGCTTGATATCCAGCTCCAGCCACCTGAGCAAGCCAGATGGTTCTAGGTGCAGATGGATAGCCTCCTGATTATTCAGATAAATGCGGACCAGCTTCATGACACTACAGTCTCCCCTAGGCCTCAATTGTACTCTTTGTAATTTTTGTAAAAAAAAAATTATTATTATTGATAATTATTGGAATTCTTACTGACTATGCAGGGAAAAGAAAGCATATATGAAGAGATCCAGTGTAGCTGACGTGGCGATTTGGCTCCTTCAGCAATATCTCCGGGTCTTGAGCACCCATTGCTGGCTGAGTGAAGGCTTCCATGTTGAGAGAGTAAAAAAAGAGAGAGAGAAAGAAAAAAAATTAGAGAGAAAAATGAAAAGTAGAGAGAGAGAGAAGAGAAAGAGTGAGAAAATGAGTTTATGAAGGATGTGAAGGAATGAAGGTTTATATGGAAGTAGAGGTGGGTCCCCCCTCATAACATCTTTTAACTTTTTTAATTCGTAAGTCTAGTTTACATGGTTTTGCCATAATAGGCTCATGTTAAATCGAAATCCAGTTCTGTCTAAAGCAGTGAATCCGCATGATTTTTATCCATCTCCCAAAATAGACGAGGTCTCGATCAGAGTTCAAAATCTCTTGAAATTACAGAAAAATTAAAAATTCAAAAATAGCTTGAAAATTGAAAAATAGTCCAAATAGAGTCAGAATAGCTAGAGATCAGACATGAAGCTCTTGCATAACTCCCAATACTGAAAGAGACATTCAGAATGCTTATAACGATGTCCTAGGCCTTCCAATTCATACTTATCAGATTTGGCCTCTATCTGGCCAAATCAGATAGGGGGGTAGTTGTGAACCCTCAAAGTTGCACCTCCAGTCGACCATCTTTCAATTACAAACCCACAAGATCAAATCGAGCTCGAATCAAAGCAGGAAACAGGTCGAACCAGCTAGCCGGTGCACGAGAGGCGCGTCGCCATCTGGCGTGCCGCCGTCTGGATGGCATGCCTGATGGAGGCACCCATTTTGTGCCGCTGTCAGGGCGGCACGCCATGGGCACTGAATTGGTGCCGGCAGCAAGGTGGCACGCTTCCCAGCACGTCGCCCGTGCCGCCAGCGACGTGCTAGCACCGCTGTCCGTACCGCCGGCATCCCCCTTAGCAGCTCTATAAATGGAGCCTCCTTCAAGCTCATTTGACACACATTCCAAGGTAGAAATTCTCTCTTATACTAATATTCTTGCTGCTTTGAGATCCAGATTCCAAGTCTTTTGAATTCAAGGTAGAGTTGAGATCTGGAGCAAGGCTCGCTCCATTCGTCAGAAAATCAAGGAAAGCAAAGGTATAATCCCTTTTCCATTTTTTAAAGTTCTAAATTCAGATATAGAGTTCTCTTTAAGTCTAAAGCTGAAAAGATCTAAAATTTATTAATTTAAGAATCAGAATTAAATTAATAAACTAATCAACACTTTTTTAGAACCCCTCCTTCGCAAGAAGGGAGAACTGCGTGGGGTTTGATTTCTATTCGATGGGATACACAGGCTGCCATTCTGAAAGGTATCAACTCCAAAATCATTTTTTATTAGTATTTGTTTCTCTTTTATTTTGAGTTATTTATATTAACCTTTTTATAATCTTATATTAGCTTAGCTTGAGGAATGTGTGCTTTTCCTAGTACCCATAAGGGCTAGAAGAAAGATCCTCTTTATTTCAATTGTTTTGATCTTGTAATAGTTAAGTAAGATCTACTTTGCTTGTTTGTCCATAATTGTCATTTCATCTCATCATATATATATATCTGTTTCATTCATCATTATATTCTTGTTCATGCATACATGAAAATTCCTTTTTTTAAGAGTTATTTTGCAATTATAGCCGAACTAAAGAAAAATATATTTTCTTAATTGTGTAATTACCAAAACCTGATTCCCGAGCCCTCTTTGGTCACTCGTGGATTGGTGCATTTTCCATTGGGATAAATCAAATAGTTTTTAGAGTCAATCAATTTAGGTTTTTCTTTAATTTTCCCAATTAAAATAAATAAATTAGAGTGGCGAATCATCTTTTCAACTTTCAAAATACAAAAATCAATTTTCTGAACTCACAGAGAGTTCCAATCGTGGAGTTTCTCCCGAAGAGCATTTCGATTCCTTGGCAAATTAGACTGATGCTCGGGCGAGGCCTCACATAGTGGACATTGTTTGATGATTTTTCGTTAGCAATTATTCTTTCAGAATTCTCATTATCTACCCAATGATTTATAGCATTCACTTTAAGAAATGTAGTTGTACTAGTGGGCATTGTTTGATGATTTCTTATTAATAATTATTCTTTGCAACCACTAGAAAAACAATATTTGTAAATTTTCACTTTTTATACTGTTACTACAGGAGCATGTAACTTTATTACTGCACAATTTCAGCTGTGAAGTAATTTTAAACATGGTTAAATTATATTCTCAAATAGACTTCAAGTCTTATAGGTGTAGATTTAGCCAATCGTATTGAGCTTGTGGTAGTACCACATATTTCAAATGATTATATCTATCTTTAAAAATCTTCTAGAAAATATAAAAATCATTAATAATGAGACATTCAACCTTTAAATCCTCACTTAAATGAGGTTTAAGTAGATAATAGCATTTGCTTTTGCTAGCATCTAAATGCATTTCATTATCAACAGCTCACGTCAAAAATTATTCACATTGAATTCTAGAGCATATAAAAATTATCAACCAAACTTTAATTTACTATACTTCACTTTATTTAAATAACTTAATTTGCATATATTTAAAATATATCTAAATAGACCAATCAGAAAATAAATTAATATTAATTTTAACAAATATTAAATTCATAATTTATCCTACCAAGGAAAAGTAAGCACTAATTATGCTTCTCTATACCAATATAAATCCAACAATATATGCAATCCGGAAATAAATTCATTAATTAACAAAACCACGTCACTTATATAATTTATATTCATCTCATCTCACATTTAAATCTCTAATTGCTTTCACATTTAATACATATTGACATAAGTAAATTCAAAACATATATAACACACACAACTTTCTTGTAGGCTATTCAACTAACATATATATATATATATATATATATATATATATATATATATATATATATATATATATATATATATATATATATATATATATATATATATATATATATATGAGATGTGTATTGTCCATAAAAGAAATTTTGAGTTGAGATACTAAGACTGAATGATATGTAATAATATATACACTAGTAGAATTGACCTCAATTTAATGAATCAAGTAAACCTATTAATATAAATGCAAGATCACTCTTTCCCCACAAAGCAAGTCAATCAATCAATAAGTGAATAATTTAGGGTCGGATTTCATGCCAAAAAAAAAAATTGTAAGCCATGACTTTAAAACTATGCATAAAATATGTTGTTATAATTGATAATCAATTAAAAGTTCCAATTTGGTTGGTTAATCAAATAGGCCATATCTATCATTCCAATACATATAAATAACAATGAAACACCCAAAACAAAAAAATCAAAGCAAAAGGGTTTACCTTAATATTATGACCATATGCAGGTACTTTATTGACATCCAATTTATTTAACGTGTGTAGTTTAAATCAAATTTATTAGTTATTCAGGAGCATAAAATATCAATTTTTCAGGGATGTCTATTTTATTTATTTCAATACCCGAAGGAGTGACACCAGTATAAATAATTCTTACTCGTGATGTCGAGGGCCATCAATTAACATTGTCTAATATAAAATCATAATAAAATCAATCTTTTAAAAACTTGTAAACAATGCATTTAGTTTTTCAAGAACATTTAATGATTCTTTAATGAATTTATATTTGTTTATTTTGATTAGTTTTTCAGGAACTACATAAAATATCAGTTCTTCAGGAACTGTAGAGAATACCAGTTCTTCAGGAACTGTAGAGAATACCAGTTCTTCAGGAACTATAGGAAATACCAGTTTTTCAGGAACTGTAATTATTATTAGTTCTTCAGGAACTCATAACTTAGTTATTTATTTAATTAATTCTTCAGGAATTATAAATAATACTAAATTTTCAGGAACAAAATTTAAAATATAATATTAGTTCTTTAGGAACTCACAGTTTAGTTATTTATTTAATTAGTTCTTTAGGAACTACAAATTATACTAGTTCTTTAGGAACTAATGTTTAAAATATAATGCTAGTTTTTCAGGAATTAGAATTTAATTAATTAATCATTAAATAATATATCAAATTTTATAAATCTAAAAAAAACGATTTGAGATAAATGATTGTAAGAGAGAAGAAAAAAAATGATTTCTTTAAATTAATTAACCCAATATGTTCAAACAATTTCTTAAAAAAAATGATTTAATTTTTTTTCTTAAAAAAATGTATTTGATACATAAATATTAATAATAATAGTAATTAATTAGATAAAAATTGTTTACCATAAATTTTGAATTTTATTTCTTCAAATTTTTTGTCTTAATTGGGTTATACAAAACCACAAGTTATCCAAAATTATGAACAATATTGTAAAATGATTCGTTCTGATAACGTGTTATAAATATAATGGAGAAAACAAGAACAAAAAATATAGAGAAGAGAATAATTTTCTAGTTATTTTATTCAATAGTATTAAGCCCTTTATATAGAGTACAGAAAGGAGAGAAATAAAAAAATTTTCTAATAAGGAAAATACAATCAATACTAATATAAAAACTAAAATATTTATGCATATAGAAAGATATCAATCAAATCATATAATATATTATAACATATCATTAAATTTCTCAAATTATTTTTTCATTTAACATCCATAACTTGCAGTCTTATAATATTGTGCCTTCTAGACTAACAAGCACTCCCTTTTACGATGACAAAACTCAGATAAAAATTACAATAAGAGCAAATATATAATCAGAGCTAAAGAGAGGATAAAAATATATAAGTAAAATTAGCTCCCCCTTTCGTTTCCTGCAAAGAAAATAATATCAAAGTAAAAAATGAATTGAATATATAAAGCATATTTGCTGACGCTATTTATATGCCAGCGTAAACATTTTTAAGATCATATGATCAACGGACAAGCATAAGCATATAACAACGATGCTCCCCACTCTAAATGGTAGAAGTGCATCAAAACATGCACATGCAGTCTTGTAGTGTTTTGAACCCACCAAATCTAAATCAACTTGTCTTAGCAATCCTTTCAAAATGCAATAATCTAAATCATCTCAAGCAACTCCAATCTTTTCTCACCTCTCTCGGCCACTCCCATACCCAATTCTACGCCTTTAAACTAGTCCGCTTTTGTATACTCAACCTCTCCAACCTTAATTACGCTCGCTACATCTTCGACCATCTCGACTCTCCTAATATCTTCCTCTGCACTGCTATGGTCACCGCCTATGCTTCTAAGTCGGATCATCTTTCGGCATTTCTATTGTATCGGCACATGGTTCGTCGAGGACACCCTAAACCCAACCATTTCATCTTCCCCCACGTCTTGAAATCATGTGAAACCACTAAATTAGTCCATGCCCAGATAGCTAAATCGGGTTTTGCCCAATACCCTGTTGTGCAAACCGCTCTTGTTGATTCATATTCGAGGTCAGCATCTGATATTGCATTTGCGAGGCAGCTGTTCGATGAAATGTCTGAAAGAAATGTTGTGTCTTGGACTGCTATGATTGCTGGATATACTAGATTTGGCGAGATTGGAAATGCTATTTCTCTTTTTGACCAAATGCCTGTGAGAGATGTTCCTTCTTGGAATGCTGTTATTGCCGGATGTACCCAAAATGGGTTGTTTTCAGAGGCTATTTCACTCTTTAGAAAGATGATACTTCTTTCTCAAGTGGCAGAACATCGACACAACAGGCCTAATCAGGTTACGGTTGTATGTGCTCTATCTGCTTGTGGCCACACTGGCATGCTTCAACTTGGGAAATGGATCCATGGTTATGTGTATAAAAATAACCTTGGCTTTGATTCATTTGTTTCAAATGCTCTGGTGGATATGTATGGCAAATGTGGAAGTTTAAGAGAGGCTAGAAGAGTTTTTGACATGACATTGAAGAAAAGTTTGACATCTTGGAATTCAATGATAAATTGTTCTGCTCTCCATGGACAAAGCAAGAGAGCGATATGCATATTTGAGGAGATGATGCAACATGGAGATGATGTAAGACCTGATGAGATTACCTTTGTTGGATTGCTGAATGCTTGTACCCATGGGGGACTGGTCGAAAAAGGACGTTTCTATTTCCAGATGATGACTCAGGATTATGGGATTGAACCTCAGATTGAACATTATGGGTGCCTCATAGATATTCTTGGTCGTGCTGGAAGGTTTGAGGAAGCCTTGAAAGTTGTTAGAGGAATGAAAATTGAACCAGATGAAGTTGTTTGGGGTTCTCTGCTTAATGGATGTAAAGTATATGGTCATACAGACTTGGCAGAATTTGCTGTTAAAAAACTTATCGAAATCGATCCCAAAAATGGAGGCTATGGTATAATGTTAGCAAATTTATATGGTGAATTAGGGAAGTGGGATGAGGTTCGCAAGGTAAGAAAGATGTTAAAGGAGCAGAATGCATACAAGACACCAGGTTGCAGTTGGATTGAGGTTGATAATGAAGTTTGTCAGTTCTACTCTCTCGACAAAACACATCCTAGGTCGGAGGAGATCTATAATATATTGGAAACTCTAATAGGCTTGAAATAGCTTGAGGTTCATGGTGTTCTCCACATATGACTACAATAGAAAAATATAAAATCAGTTTCTGAAACACTAATGTTCATTTGAGGGTAGAGATATTTCATTTGAGGCTAGAGGGAAATTTAGAAGTCTCAGACAACAAGATAATATCTTGACATCTATAATGACATGTAAATAACAGAAGAGTGATCATAGGCATAATTACTTTGATTCTTTACTTTACCCTATGGTACCTTATTGCATGAGGATATGTGCACATAGTTATGACATTGACACTTTAGATTACTGGGAAAACTATGATATTTTGATAATTGGATGAGCCTGCAGCCAAACGCATATCATACCCAAGTGGCGTTGGGCATTATTGAAGACGAGTTAGGTGATTTGAATCTGGTGATAATTTTCTATGAGGAGACTAAATAGAGGAATCTGCAGTTTTTGGCTGAAAAGGATGCGACTGGGCCTCTCAAGGATTAATACAGTCTCAATCATGTAAGTTTATTAATTTCTGTTTTTTCACTTGAAGCATGTGAGTTCTTAGTTGAACTAATTATTTTGCTATGGGTTTTTCTTTTTTTTTTTTTTTTTTTTTTTTTTTTTTTTTTTTTTTTTTGTATCTCGTCATTGATTAATGTCAAAAATTCATAAACTGAAGGACTTCTTTCAATTCTATCATAAACTTAAAATTTGCAATAGCTTTAGTTTTTTACTGGAAATCATTCAAATAAGGGGTTAGGTAGAGTTCTTATACTATGGACCTGAGTCTACATTGCAACATGGACTAAGTCTAGGCGTTTATATCATAATCTGCAGTTTTTTTTTTTTAAATTTTTTATTTTTTATTTTTTATTAAATTAGTAACCATTGTGTGAATATCTCAACTTTCCAAATAACAACTTAGCAATCTTCCTAACGATTCATGCCATTAAACTTTTAGAGCTCAAAATCCTCTTCTTATCTTTACAACCATTGATCTTTATTGTCTCCTTCATTCTTTGTCAACATAAATTCAACTGATATTAAACTCAAATCCACAACTACAGCACAACGAATGTAACAATTATCGATAATTTTCTAAAAAAATAAAGCTAAAACCTATCTTTATCAAACCTCAAAATCAATTTATGGCGAAAATCAACTAAAACACGGAACAAAACGTTTCATCTATTAATAAATACTCAATCAAAGCTTATAATTCATCTAAACTGTAGGTTCATCAAATCTGTGCCATCATTCATATACAACAGAATCATCACTATTCAATTATATGTTCATCGCAAATTTATAATTTTTAAATGATATATTGTCTTTTGCAGTTGATAACCAAAATAATGATTCTACATTGAGATTGTGTGTACAATTTGTTAACTATGTATCTAGAATCTGTTCTAGTGTTTGAAAGAGTAAACAAACATATAAAACAGATAAGGCAAATGGCAAAACCATATCAATAAAAATATTTCATTGCTCGCGGTCTGGCAATAAAGAAAACAAAGGGAAAAAATACCTCTTATTTAAAAGTAGACATTCAAACTAATTGTGAAACTTACATTCAGTTTTATGTTGACATACAAACTGAAATAAAAATGAACCTGACACAATAACAATTGAATATACAATTTATAATTAATGAATTTAAACTTTATATTTAATTAACCTTACACTAATAACAAATGAATATCCACATTATAAACTAATTAATCTAAATCCAGTATCTAATAAATCTAAAACTAATAATAGATGAATATACAAAAAAATAATAATAATAATAATAAATAATGAATATAAAAAGTGTTTGACATCAGAAAAACAAATGAATATAGAATTTATAAGTAATAAACCTAATTCCTATATCTAATGAATATGAAACTAACATATGAATATATAAAAAATAAATAATGAATATCAAGAATGCTTACTATAAGAAAAATAGATGAATATACAATTTATAAATAATGAATATAAACTCTATATCTAATTAATTTCAAAATAATAACAGATGAATATAAAAAAAAAATTAATAATAATGAATGTAAAAAGTGTTTACCATCAGAAAACAAATGAACATACAATTTATAAGTAATAAATCTAAATTCTACATCTAATGAATCTGAAACTTATAATAAATGAATATATAAAAAATAAATACTTACTCTCATAAAAATAAGTGGACCAATAAAAAATATCGTCTTCTTCAAATTCTTCAACAAATTCAACAAGACTTTTAATACTACAATTAAACTCATAATAACTTTAAAACATCAACAAACCAACATAAATAAAAAAATAACAAATTAAAACAAAAAATAAAGAAAAATTTACTACGATTGCAATAATAATGCCAAAAAAAAAAAATTGGATACAAAGAAATCAGAAAAATTCGAAGAGAGAAAAAAATGAATACAAAGATAGATGGAAAAGAGAAAGTTGCCAACAAGAAGATAGAAAACACGCGAAAATAAAATATTTTTTAAAAATAATTAAAAAACATCCATACGTGCTCATTGTGCACATATAAATTGATCCACTTAGCTACATGAACTCAAATCTATGTAATAAGTTGCCGATTCGGTAACCTACTACCAGAGCTAACCTGGAATAAATACAATAAAATAAAGAAAAACGTTCTAAAGGAAAAAATAAAATTTGCTATTTCTATATCCTTTCTTCCTCCTCATTTCATCAGAATTCGTACATCCACATGAGAAAGATTTAAGTTTTGATGACAAATTTTTGTTTCCTTTATTCATTGACTGCTTTTGTCCTGCTTTACTTACCACAAATATATAGTTAAAGAGACTCCTCTTATGATATATATATATATAGACCTATAGCAACTTTGAGCTTAATTTTCATATGCAATTCAAATATGCGAGGATATATACAATACAGGACCAATATCCATGGGCTCATGCCAATTTAAAATAGCAAATGTAACCATCTCTAAATTTTGGGTTTGACATAATCTAAAAGAGAATACGCTTTTTTCTGATCAATTACCTTCTGCTAATTCAAGGGAACTATATTCTAGTTTTACTAGATGGATGGTGATGTTTGTAGTGGGTTGTTGGTCTTCAAAGGGGGTATGAGATTGCAAAAACTGGTCGCGGGACTTCTATCAGTGGTAAAGATGTGTGGTTCCTTTTACAGAGAAGGGCGGGAACAATAAGGGCAACTTGGCCAAGAATCTTTTTAGCTTCTCCGAGTAGTGGGTGTATCCAGAATCTTTAGAGAATTTTTTGTTAATCTAATGTGAAGAAGTTTTGAGCTTCTGGTAGCAGGTTTTGAAATTCTGCTGCTTTAAAGTTGCACAGGAAGAAATTGGTACTCTTGATCCAAAGAATTTTGGTAGAAGAAAATTTAATAATTGATGTTTTCTATGAACGTAATCCTGCAAACTCAACTCTGTCATCGTAAGGCCTTTGTCAGATAAGTATGGGTAAAAACAGATGACAAGAAGTTTATATTAGATTAGGAAGATTTTGCAGACATTACAAGAACAACACAAACAGACCAGAAATAACAAGATCAAGTAGAACGCTTATTCTCTCTTCAACAGATCACTGACTCATTCTCTCTCTCTCTCTTTTTTTTTTTCCTGAAATCTTTTAACATCTCTGCTCAAACTAATATATGAAAAGACCTACAGCTCTTGCTTGGCATCACTGTTTTTGAGTTTTGGTGGTTCTCCCTGGTCCTCTGCAGCAATGCTAACAACCCTAGGACCTTTAACCTTGTCAGGAGACAACTTGGAGAAAGTCAAAATAAGCACGCCATTTTCAAGCTTAGCCTTCACAGTGTCCAAATCCACATTGTCTGGCAACTTAAACTGTCTCCAAAACTTGCCATATGACCTCTCTACCCTATGCCAGTGATCTCCTCTCTTTTCTTCCTCTTTCTTCCTCTCTCCACTGACTCGCAACACCCTATTCTCTTCAACCTCAATCTTCAAATCCTCCTTGTTCAACCCAGGAACATCTAACATGATAAGATGACCCTCAGGTGTTTCTTTCCAGTCTACTCTGGCTGGAGAAAGAGCCACACTATCATCTCTCTCAATCTCAAATGGTATCTGCTCCAAAACTTTAAATGGGTCAGGGAAACGGTGTAGCCAGAGATCAGTCAGCAGACTTCTGGGACGATCAACAAATGGCAGAAGTGATGCATTGGAAGACACAGGAAAGCAAAGTAAGAGCAAGAAGGTAAAGGTTAGCAGCAACACTTGTTTCATTTTCCTGTTGATGTTTTGAATTTTTTGAGTAGAAGTGTTTAATGAGCTTTTACTGATCCCTGATATAACGCAGAGATGAGCATGGTGTGTATATATAGAGAGAGAGAGAGCGAAATGGAGAAGGTTCGAGTTGCTTTGTGAGTGCATGACTCAACAGTTTACTGTATCCTCCATTTTTCCAGAGGCTTCATGCGTTCTCTATTATCTCATGATATATAGCATATGGGTAAGTTTTTCTTTATTGTAACTTATCATCGATTTCGCCTAATTGAAGATTTGAATAGTTTTGGTGATGGGCTTGCGTCTGAACTAAAACTAGGCTTGGTACAGAAATGTTCTCAAGGCTTTGGTTTAGATCAAATTATTGTTGATTTTTAAAAAACAATTTCGGACAATTTGAACGTTTCACGGTGGATTCGGTCAATTGGCTTATAAATTGAATTTTTTTATATAAAAAAAAAATACACATTTTTTAATATTTTTATTGACTTAGATAAAGTCAAATTCATATTGATGGACTCAAATATGAATGAGTCTCATTTACAGTATGATTAGAGCATATTATAAATTACAAATATAAAATTTATTTATAAATAAATTTTAAGTAAAATTTTTTCATGTATAAAAAGATAACAATTTAGAATACGAAGTTCACTTTAATTCTATATTTTTGTTTTTGAAATAAATTTATAATTGAGTTATTTTTTATTCTTATTTTCTAAAATACTTTCAATACTTATATATGATTAAAAAATAAATAATTAAAAAATAAACTCTCTTTGTTCATAAATTATAGTCTACTTTTGTTTTTAGCATAAAAATTAAGAATTTGTATTTATTTTACTATTTTATTTTTATTATGACTACAAATTATATTAATTATTCGAAAATAATATGTTTGATTTTAACTATATTAAATGTTATATTTGGAAATAAAATAATAAATTTAATTTGAAAAAAAAAGGACTTTATTTTGGACATCTCAAATAATAAATATGAATTATAATTTGTGAACAGAGAGAATATATTTTTATAATTTAAATTATAAAATATAATAAAAAATAAATGTCATTTTGTACACTAGCAAACTTATATTTGTGTCCTTGTCAAAGTGAAAAAAAAAAAATTACTCAACAAATCTCCTCCAAATTTTATATATTTTTTTTCAATTATAGCTCTATTTTTAGCAAATAGATAATTTTATCTCAATTAAAAAAAATTATTGCAATTTTACTTTAAAATTTAAAATTGAAAAAATAATAAATTTAGTAAAATATATTAGGGTTATTAGTAAAGCTTATGACTCAGCTTATATGTCTCCTACAATCTCCACAAGTAAGAATTGTCTTTAGTTAAGCTATTAACGCTTGCATGGCTTAAATGGCTAAAGCCATTGAGCCAAGCCTTGGCTTGGATCAAGCTTTCTTATTAGGTTTAGTTAGCTTTGGGCTAAGGAAGAGTCAGTGGGCTCAGTGGATGATCTCTACTAAAGCTCATGATTCCATCATCCTTATCTTAGTGGATTGGACTAGTTTTGACAAGATGAAATTCATTAATTCTTCTTACATCTATTAGTGGGTGAGACTCATAAAGAAAACTTTACTTTCAAAATATGAAGTGTACCTTTCATATGGCGCAAAACTATGCCAATACAATAATCATTTTCCTTGTATATACTGTAAGAGGAAAGTGGGCTGTGTGAGGAGAAGAAGCACTTAGTTCTGAGGAAGAGAGTATCTCTTAACTTTTTTGTTTCAACTTCAAATTCTTCTAAATTTTGTTTGGGGCCTTTATTGGGGATATAAAGACTACCCGAGAAGTATGAGACAAAATGCACGAGGGGATCTTAATGAGTTGGTTAACCAGCAGGTGTGCTACTTCTAACAGACCCATCAATATGCTAATGAGCCAATTCAATCTGCGTAGCCGCAAATGGCATACATAGGCATCCAGCACCTAAGAAGTAGGACTATGTATTAGGTGTTTCGGTTCAATTGAAAATGAGCTTGAACTGATCGGTTGAAATGTATGCTTACACACCAACCGAACCGAGTCGAATAATAAGAGGAAGCCGACAGTTCGAGCAGCCGATAATTTCAGTTTTATTTGGTTTGATCATTGGTTTGGGCCCCAGTTTGGGCTTTTTGAATTGGGCCAAGTTTTTGTAGGCCCTAAATGTAAAAACTTAAATTTTCTAGTTATTTGGTTTTATTTCATGTAAAAATTGTAATATGGTTTCATTTCTTTTCATGGATATTTGCTATATATGGGCTAAGCCCTTAAATGTTTAAGGATGCAAATTATAATAAAAGGGTCAAATCCCAAATATTAATTATACATTTGAAGTTCAAAAAAGAATCAAAACATTTAATTGCAAAATATAGTGAAAGAGGCACAAAAAATAGCTTCCACTACTAAGTATGTATAGTTGTATAAGCCTTGAAGTGAAGTGACTTTCAAAAAATTAAGCTATAAAATAAGCCCTGCCAAAATGAAAACTTCCATAATTAGAAGTGTAAACGAGCTGAGCCAAGTCAAGTCGAGTTTCGGAATACTCAAACTCGAGCTCAATCTTAAAAACTTAAGCTCGAGCTCAAGCCGAATTTTGAACAGTTCAAACACGAGCTTAAGCTCAAGCTTGAGCAAAATTAATAAGCTCGAGCTTAATCGAGTTAAATTTAAACCTAAACGAGTAATATATAAAGGTAGGATGGTAAATATATAAAAGCTCGATTAGGCTCAATTAGGTTCATTTAGACTTGATTAGCCTATATTTGGCTCATTTAGACTCGATTAGTAATATATAAAAAATAGAATAATAAATATATAAAAGCTTGATTAGACTTGCGAGCTTATTAAATCGAGTAATAAAGAGCTCAAGCTCGAGCTTGACTCGTCTACCTAAAAATGAAGCACCAGTGTTCTTTATGAACTCATAAACTAGGTGGAAGTATCATCATAGCCTCATAAGAAAAGAAACAAATAGTAACGTGACAGAGAATGAGAAATCATTTAAAAAATACTCTTAATTGGATTCTAGCCATCTATATATTGTCTGCAACATAATTTGTTGCCTCACCAAGCATGTCCAAAATCCAATCCAATCCAATGCAACATTATAATAGATCTCATTACTCATTAATGTTAGTCTCAAAATATAATATCATCATATTCACAAGTTGTGACTGTGAATCACAACAATCAACAAATCAACAATATTAACAAATAAAAAGTATCAATAGCAAGAGCAACTTTACAGAAATGGTTAGCATTAACAAACAGAGGCAGAAGCTGATGTTGCTGTGGACATTCACAATTGAAAAGCAACAATTAATAGCCCTTACCATGTTTTGAAATAAGCATTAGGTTTTTAATGAAAGGCCAATGCCCACTAGTGGCAAATCTATAACAACTCACAATTCACAAATAATAAAGGAAATATTAAAATTAAAAACTTAAAGAAATCAAATTGAAATGAGCAGGAAATTTTAGACAATTTAAATGAATGTAACATACTCTTTTCAAAGTTCTCCAAGTCATTAATCACCTCTTCAATAGAAATTGGTTGATTAGGCAATGTGTGAACCCCTAATTTTACACCCTCATAATCCAACTGCAGTTTTTGCACCTGCTAAGTTTAACGCGCTACGCGGAGCAGTTATGGCGGTCTAGCTAGTTGATTAACGGGTAGGCGTTTGGGGGCAGCATCCCCGAAAGAAATTTTTTAGCCTTAGTTACATTGCTATCTGGATATCCAAATTTCATAAATCTCCATATCAACCAGTCTCTAAAAAGAAAAAAAAGTGCCGCCACATCAGCTGCCGTGTGGCAGCCCTGTGGAGCCACACCAAGTCTGTGGCCTGCTGCACTAGTTTGGTGCAGAGCCACACTTGTCTGATGCGAGTGGATTCTCTTTTTTGCGCAAAAAAATTGACCCTTTTACTCCCTCTATTTAAATTTTAAACCCTTATAGCCCTACCCTTCATTGTCTTTTCACATTTTCACTATCTAAATTACCCTCACCCACTTTTCCTATAAATACTCCCCTCTACTTCTCATTTCACCACTCTTAAAATTTGAGTATATTGCTATCCTCAAATTTCTCTCTTCTTGTCTCTCCAATTACTCTCTAATTAATTAATTAATCTTTTTAATTAATTAATTACCTCATCCTAACTAAGTTAATTAATCTTTTTAATTAATTAAAACTCTTTTTTTAATTGATCACTCAATTAATTAATTAATTAATCTTTTTAATTAATTAATTAAGCACTCTTTTTTCAAAAATTAAATTAATCATTTTTCTTAATCCACCCTTCATCCAAATTAATTAATTAATCCATCAATCCATCCATTTTATCACATTAATTAGTTAATTAATTATTTTAATTAATTAATTAATTATTTTAATTAATTAATTAATTAATCTATCAATCAGTCCAATCATCCAGTCCTAATAAAACTAAATTTTGGTTTGGTAAAACTTTCAGCCCACCAAAAATAAAAATATTAGCCTTTTTCTTCACTCTTAAAACACCTAAACCAAAATCAATCTAATAAACTCCTAAACCCTTCCACTTAATCATGGAATGAACTGCATGAATTTTGATCCTCATTCAATGGGGTACGTAGGCACATTTGAAATCTAAATCCAAATCTCAAATGTAAATCTCAATCAATCCCCTTTTCCCTTTTTAATTAATGTAATTTATGAATGTTTTATTTTAATTCTTGTACTTATACCATACTGTGAGGCCTCGCCCGAGCACTGGTCCGGTCCGCTAGAAGGAACCGGGATGCTCATTTGGGTTTAGACTCATGATGAAACCCTCGGGTTCGGATTTGATAGATTTTGAAAATTATTTTGTAAGTCGTCACCCTAATTTATTTTAAACGGAAAAATTAAGAAAAAACCCAGTTGACTCCAATTTATTAATTTTGCAATTAATTTGTCCAAGAATAAAAATCACTAATCTCGAACCAGGTTGAGTTCGGGGATTAGGTTTTTTGTTTTAAATAATCTAAATTTGACTCTTAAGTTTAATTTTACTTGAAAATTAGATTTCATGAATGATAATTATAAAATGATATTAAAGAAAATGCATGAATATGGCAAAATATGAATGCATTGTGAAAATAAGACATTCACAAATTAATTAAAAAAAGTAAAAAGAGATTGATAGATATTTGGATTTGAGGTTTGGATTTAGATTCCAAACGTGTCTATGTACCCCATCGAATGGGGATCAAAACACACGTAATTTGTTCCACGATTAAGTAGAAGGGTTTAAGAGTTGATCAGATTGATTGATTTGATTTGGGTTTGAGAGGAAAAATCTGATACCTTGACTTTTGGTGGGTAAAGGATTTTACCAAACCGAAGTTCTATTTTATCGAGACCGAGTGATTGGATTGATTGGGAGATTAATTAATTAATTAAAAAGATTAATTAACTAATTAATATGATGAAAATGATAGAAGGATTAATTAATTAAAAAGATTAATTAATTAATTTAGATGAAAAGTGGATTTGATCTTGGAAAAAAGTGATTAATTGATTAAAAGGATTAATTAATTAATTTGGATGAAAGGTAGATTAAGAAAAATGATTAATTTGATTTTAGAAAAAAATAATTAATTAATTAATTAAAAAGATTAATTAATTAATTGAGTAATTAATTTTATTTTAAAAAGGATTTTTAGTTAATTAAAAAGATTAATTAAGTTTGTTAGAGTGAGAAAATTAATTAAGTAAAGGGATTAATTAATTAATTAAAGGGTGGTTGGAGGGAGAAGAAGAGAGGAATTAGTAGATAAACATCAATATTGATTCAAGAGATGTGTGGGAATGAAGGATGAAGGGGGTATTTATAAGAAAAGTGGGTGAGAGTAATTTAGAAAGTGGAAAAGTGAAAAGACTAAAAGGATAGAGATAGAAAAAAGCTGAAAATCATATTTGGGGGTATTTTGGAGACTGTAAGCGGGCAGTCTGAGTAGCTCCACCAGAGGGCTGGGTGGCACCATTAGGCCTCTGGGTGGCACCATCAATGACTTGAGCAGCGCTTCGTCGGCAGGGTCGATGGTGCTGCCGAAGCCTCGGTGGGTGTGCTGATTTTTTTTTTTTTAGATATTGGTTGTTGGTATGAAGTTTGGAAATTTTGGATGCCTGTGGCAATGTAATTGAAAGATAAAAAATTTTCTTTTGGGGGCGCTACCCTTGAACCCCCACTCGCTAACCAATTAGCGGGACTATCGTAATAGCTCCACGCAACCCATTAAATTTAGCAAGTGCCAAAGCTAAGGGTGTAAAATTGAGGGTTCACAGTTGCCCCTTCATCAAAATTGGCTTTGAATAAAAGATGATTATGATGATAGTGAACGTTAGGAAGAGGTGCAATGTAAGACTCTAGGCTCGTGTGTTATTGTCATGTCCTTTGGGAGGAGGATCTCTAGGATAAATGAAACTTTATCAATGGCTATCTGTTTAGCCTTGACGTTGGTTGCGAAAATGGTCTTGGTGAATTTCAATTAAGGCTATCTGTTCGGCCCTAATGTTATAAAACAAAGAAGGTTGGGTGAATTTCAATCAAGGCTATCTGTCTGGCCTTAATGTTGGAGATAAAAAAAAAGGTTTGGTGAATTTTAATTAAGGCTATTTGTCCGGCCTTAATTTTAGAGTTAGAGAAAGTTTGAAGTGAATCTCAATCAAGACTATCTGTCTGATCTTAATATTAGAGATAGAGAAGGTTTGGTGAATTTCAATCAAGACTATCTGTCCGGCCTTAATGTTGGAGATAGAGAAAGTTTGAAGTAAATCTTAATCAAGACTATTTGTCCGGCCTTAATGTTAGAGATAAAGAAGGCTTGGTAAATTTCAATTAAGGCTATTTGCCTGGCCTTAATGTTGGAGATAAAGATGATTTGGTAAATTTCAATCAAGACTATCTATCCGGCCTTAATATTGGAGGTAAAGAAGATTTGGGTAAATCTGAATCAAAGCTGTCTGTCTAGCCTTAATGTTGGAGGTAAAGAAGATTTGGATAAATCTCAATTAAGGCTATTTGTCCAGCCTTAATATAAAAAAGATTTCGGTAAATCTCAATTAGAGCTATCTGTTTGGCCTTAATGTTAGAGGTAAAGATGATTTTAGACAAAATAATTTAGTGAAAAGAGAGCCTCGACCTATGGTGAGTCGGCTCAAAAGATTCTAATAAGATTTTGGTAAAGGGAGAGCTTCGGCCTATGGCGAGTCAACTCAAGAGATTCTAAAAAGTTCTCGATAGGAGGAGATCCTCGACCTATGGCGAGTCGATTAGACAGATTCTAAAAAATGCTTTGATAAAGGGAAGAGCCTTGGCCTATGGCAAGTCGACTCAAGAGATTCTGATAAGATTTTGGTTATGCAAAAGAAACTTGAGCTTCTGAATGTGAGGGGTTAGGCCTTTCGGAAGGCTCAAAGGAACTTTTCTGGAAGTAAAGGGACTCTGGAAGTCATGCTTTATTGATTAGATCTTGAAAGGTATCGAAGTCATGCTTTATTGGTCAATTTTAGGAGGTGTCGGTCAACTTGAAGGAAGTATTGGTCAGCTTTAGGAGATGTCGGTGAGGCTATTGGCTCAATTTATGCATGAAGATGTACGATTGTAAATGATTGTATAGATGCTGGTGCACAGATGATGTATGCATGTTTCAGAATTCATAGACCTTTTGCTTAACTTCTATGCCATGCATGATTTGTGGTGATGCCTGTAATGAATGGTTGCATGGATGCATGAGGATGGATTCACACATTTGCTTTGTGAATGCAATTTCTCATGTGACTTTTGTGTTCTGCAGAGTCATGCATTTTTGGACTAAAAAACTCGACAAGGTTGAGGAACTCAACTTGAATTGGTATAGAAATGTTGCCATGGTGGCATTATGAGGAGTTCAAGGGGTTGCTTCAGATTTTAGAATCTGGTGGCCCGCGGTTTCTATTTTGGTGCTGCTGAGGAGGAGCTGTGCCTATTCCAGAGAGATAGAGAATGTAGCTTGGCTACAACTCAAAGGCAACTCTGGTGATGCTAAAGTTCAAAGTCTGACATTTTTTGAATTTTTAAGAGTTTTTGACTTGCCTCAGGATGTTGCAAGTCAGATGATGGTTGGTGATGGTTTAGTGAATTTAACCACTATGATTGAGAAGTTCTATGATTCCGGTGACCAAGGGGTATGAGGGGTGCAGAGGCTCAACATGAGGGCCTTGATTTTTTATTTGAGTGTCAGTTACGGGTTTATTGATTAGGGTGATGCTACAGTGGCAGATGGAATAGAAGCATTTTGTGGTAAGAGCTGTGTTGGCAAAGACACTGATGAGCCTCAATTGCTTTGTTAAGAATTTAGAGAGATGAACTGTCTTGTCAGTTATTCTCTGGCGAGAAAAATTTATCTATTCTTATCCTTTTTGCTTTGGGTGCTTTGTGAATGTTTATTTCAGGTTATGGGTTATCTTGAAAGCGTGGCTGGTGGATCATTTTCAAGTGGTGGCCCTTCTTTTCAGTCTGCACATGTCTTACTGAGACTTAATTAGAGGTCGGATAAGATGGTTACTTGCAGCTTATCCTCGGAGGATATTTTTAGCACTACCAATAGTAAAGGATTAAATCTTGTATGATTGGAGGCTATGGGTGTCGAGTGGTTTGCCTATTAGGCTTAGCTTGAATGCTTTCCACTAGGGATGAGTGTCTTGAGGCAAATGGGGCAGACTCAGGATGTGCCGCCAGCTTTTCTTTCTTAGAGTCTGTGCCGATCAGAGCTTCCATTGCTTAAGCTACCAGGTGATGGCTGGCTAATGGGTTATCATGCTGTTTATTTTGGAATTTCACTTGAGACCACAGAGAGGTATACCGGGTAGTTGATAATGGTGGTTTGGCTAATTGAGAAAGAGTACCAGGCTGCCTTGCTGAGAGGAATAGAAGATGAAGTAGCTGAGGAAAGAGAGACTGTATGAGGAGCCACTAGTAGTGGGAAGAAGATTGCAACCCAAACAAAAAGGGTGATTTGTTCTTTGAAGAAGACTCGGGGAACTACTGAAAGTGCGATACCACAGGTTGTAGTAATGACTCAAAAAAAGAAGATTGTGATAGACTTTGACTTTGATAAAGACACAAGAGATTTATATCTTAAGAGGTAGAGGAAGATTAGCTAGACCATGACTTCATGCATGACCTTTTTTTCCTTTTTTTCTTTTTTTTTGAAGTAATTACAGGTTGATAGGACTACACAAAACAAGATAAGCTATATACGATAATGAAAGGGCTATCCTTTATGATGGGTTTGTATTTTGCAAGATTTGATCATCACTAAATGAGACATTTTTTTTATTTTTGCTCTAATTTCTACTTAAGCCACTCTTTCAGGTTTTCAGCTTAACAAGCATTCTCTTTTTTTTTTTTTTTGTTTTTTTTGGCAAAACAATTAATAATGTACTAGGCACAAAGAGAATGAAAATGCGATGCAAACAAAATATTTTGTATTATGATTTATACCGCACTAAGGTCGGGCTGCCTACGTATCCCTTACATCACTTTTCCGTCGATTTTTTTTTTAAGGAAAATCAGGTCCACGTAGTTCTGATTGTATATGCATAAAAAAAATAAAAAAGAAATGTAGATATCATTTTTGGATGATGTATCATTTTAGATGATTTAGGTTGCCAAGATGGAAGAATTTGTTTCTATCCACATTGTGAAGATGGTGCCTCCGTCGGATAGAATCTTCTTGAGCTTGCACTATCCAGCTCAGTTCAGTTTGAACTTCCTCTTGGATCATGAATAAGGGCCAGAACTGGATTTCCTTCTTGCAACCTCTTGTCTCTCATCTTCTGGTTGAAGTGCTCTGTTAATCATGATCTTTATTCTCCACAGCTTCTCCTTGACAGGTTTCTTGTGTAGGTCGGGATCTCATGAACTGTGATGCTTAGATCATCCCTATCTTGTTTTGTATAAAACAGTTCATGAGCTTTTATACTACTGCCATGCAAATGCAATGTATGAGAAATTTTTTTTTCTCTGTGCCATAATTAGTGGATTCTTTTGCCTTTTTGTTATTTTTTTTTTGTATTTTTTTGTATTTTTCATTTTTTTGTTCTTTCTCTTTTTTATTTTTTATTTTAAGATGTCTCATTTGGAGATGAATCAGAAAAAATTAATGCAAATTAAAAAGTTCAAACTTTTATTACTGAAAAGAGTGTCCCATCATGAGTACATTGAAGGATAAGCCTAGAAAGCGAAATATAAACTCAGAAGGACAAGACCTGGCAAACTCAAAAAGAAAAATTTAATAGAAAATAAACTTAAAAGACTTTGACGTAGACTTTGAGGACTTGGATAAGGGCACAATAGTGCTAGCACTCTTCTCAAAATACCAATTATTGGATGAAGCTTGAGATGGTCGAGTGAACTCGGTGGTTCAGAAAAGGATAGGTGGTGGTGCTAGACTTTGGGTTTGGGAGCAAAGATGTGTCCACTGTCAATGAGGTCTTGAATTTTGTGCTTTAGAACCTTACATGCATCAATTTTATGCCCTGGCCCTTGATGGTAATCACAATGCTCATTAGCATTATAACCTTTGGGCAAGGGGTTTGGAGGAGGTCATGGTTCTAAAGGCTTAACCAGATTAACCTCTAAGGCTTTCTCGTAAACGATGCTAAGGGGCATGCCCAGCTTAGAAAAAGTCCTCCTTGTTTCTAACTTCATCGGTTGGTGACAAGACACAACATTTATCTCCCCTCTCTTTGGGTGGTATTGGTGGTGTAGTTAGTGTTCTTGTGATACTTAGAGGATTCATCTTTGATTCGTCTTGATTGAATCAAATCTTGGTGGCAGTGGCAATGAGAGCTTTGAAACTGGGGAGGTATTGAATTTGCAGATGAGCCTGATAGTGGGGAGGAGGTTTTTGACGATGATGTCAATTTGCTCTACTTCAGATGGACGATTCACCATTTGAATTACTTTTGTCCTCCACCTTGTAAGGAACGCGGTGAAGGATTCTCTTGCCCCTTATTTGTTGGTTTCCAAATCTCGACGAGTGACATCCACCCCAATGTTGTAGTGGTATTGCTTGACAAATGCATTACATATGTCATCCCAAGTCTTCTTGTAATTTTTGTCGAGATCGAGTAACCACTTAATAGCAGCTCCAATCAATGACAGTTGGAATAACTGAGCAAGGAGCTTGTCGTTCACATCAAAAGGTCTCATGGCACCCACATACATCTTAAAATGAGTTTTAGGACACGTGGTGTCATTAAACTTGTCCATGACTGGCATTTTAAATTTTGGTGGAACTCGTGCATTTGGGAAGAGAGCTAAAAAGTCGACATCTAATATGTCCTCGTGCTTTTTGATGTTCTTGAACATTTTTTCCATGACCTCAACTTTCTCCATTAATTTCTTAGCTTCAGGAAAGCTAGAGAAATCTCCACTTTGAAAATGATTTGTAGTGGGAGAGAGAGTGGTTGTGTTTAAGTCCACAGTAAGAGAGGTTGGAGTCTCAGGTGCTTTCCCTTTATCAATGAGATTGATAGTGGGAGGAGTAAAAGTAGGGACATGGCTAGTCCCGGCTTGGGCAGATGCCAGCTCAACACGAGCAGGAGAGGGAGTGACAGTGACATTGATCATTTTCTTGACCTCATTAATGATGGACTGGCGTTGGGAGTTGAGGGCATCAGTAAAGGTGGCAGACTGAGCATTAAGAGCATTGGTGAAAGTTTCAGCTTGGGTCTAAAGAGCAGTGGTGAGTGCGGCTTGAAAAGTTTCCTCTTGCTTCTTGAGGAGGCTGGTGAAGAAAGCGCTCATGGTGTCTTGATCGAAATTGGAGGTATTGGCCATTGGTACTTTCAAACAAAAAATAGACAGAAAAAATGGTAAGAATACAAAATTAAAATGGTATGAAATGAAGGTGTGTCGGGAAATGGATTCCTTCTAAATGGTTGGTCATCGGGTTTATATGTTGACAAGGTGAGCGTGTGAGGTGTTTTAGAGTAATGGACCACCGGTTTGGGTCTTTGAGGGTTGACCTTGTTGAGCTTCTCATGTTGTGTATGTATGATCATGGCGTGATGCATGCTGAAAAAGATTTCATGAACATGCAAGAGTATCGATTATTACGGTACATGGAACCTAAAGTCAAAGGCTAAGGTGACTATATGCACAAAGGTGAAGGGTGGTTTGATTTAAAGGTCCCCGTCCCACTAGAATATCAATATACCTAACCACATGTGAGGCAAGGAGCCTTACGTGGATCCAACAGTACTGATTGCTCATTACACCACCGAAATGATCGGGGATTCATCGCGGGGTGGAATGTTTTCGCTATCTTCCAACATACTCAAAGAGAGTTATCGAGTTAATGATACTTGCTATCCAAAAGTTTTCTTAAAGCTAAGGTTTAGGCAAGGAGCCTTTATTATACAAAGTGATGCATGAAAATCAAATTATACTTAATGAGCCAAAATGAGATTATTTTAAAGAAATTTTCCTTAACCAAACAGTAATCCTCTTATTTTTCTTTTTAATAAAAAAAAGGTAGCAACTAGTCCCCAACGGAGTCATTAGCTGTGAGGCCTCGCCTGAGCACCGACTCAGTCTGCTAAAGGGAACCGGGATGCTCATTCAGGTTTAGACTCATGATGAAATCCTCGGGTCTGGATTTGGTTGATTTTGAAAATGATTTTGGAAGTCGCCACCCTAATTTATTTTAAATAGAAAAAATTAAGGAAAAACCTAGTTGACTCCAATTTATTAATTTTGCAATTAATTTACCCAAAAATAAAAATCACTAATTTCGAATCAGGTTGAGTTCGGGGATTAGGTTTTTAGTTTTAAATAACCTAAATTTGACTCTTAAATTTAATTTGACTTGAAAATTAGATTTCATGAATGATAATTATAAAATGATATTAAAGAAAATACATGAATATGACAAAACATGAATGCATGATGAAAATAAGACATTCACAAATTAATTAAAAAAAAAAAGGGAAAAGAGATTGATAAAGATTTGGACTTGAGGTTTGGATATAGATTCCAAATATGCCTACGTACCCCATTGAATAGGGATCAAAACTCATGTAGTTCGTTCCACGATTAAGTGGAAGGGTTTAGGAGTTGATCAGATTAATTGATTTGATTTGAGTTTGAGAGGAAAAGGTTGATACCTTGATTTTTAGTGGGTGGAGGATTTTACCGGACCGAAGTTCTGTTTTATCGAGATCGGGTGATTGGATTGATTGGGAGATTAATTAATTAATTAAAAAGATTAATTAACTAATTAATATGATGAAAAGGATAGAAGGATTAATTAATTAAAAAGATTAATTAATTAATTTGGATGAAAAATGGATTTGATCTTGGAAAAAAGTGATTAATTAATTAAAATGATTAATTAATTAATTTGGTCAAAGGGTTGATTAAGAAAAATTATTAATTTGATTTTAGAGAAAAAATGATTAATTAATTAATTAATTAAAAAGATTAATTAATTAATTAATTGAGTAATTAATTTTGATTTTAAAAAAGAATTGTTAGTTGATTAAAAAGATTAATTAACTTGATTATGTGAGAAAATTAATTAATTAAAGAGTGGTTGGAGGGAGAAGAAAAGAGTAATTAGTAAATAACTATCAATACTAATTCAAGAGATGTGTGGGAATGAAGGATGAAAGGGGGTATTTATAGGAAAAGTGGGTGAGGGTAGTTTAGGAAGTGGAAAAATGAAAAGACCAAAAGGGTAGAGCTAGAAAAAAGTTAAAAAATCATATTGAAGGATATTTTGGGGACTACAGACGGGTAGTCTGGGCGGCGCCACTGGAGGCCTAGACGGTGCCACCAGGCCTCTAAGCGGCGGCGCTGTTGGCGACTTGGGCGGCGCTCCGCCGGTAGGGTCAACGGCGTCGACGGAGCCTCGATGGGTGTGCTGACTTATTTTTTTTATTTTTTTTAGATATTGGTTGTTGGTATAAAGTTTGAGAATTTTGGATATTTGTGACAATATAATTGAAGGCTAAAAAATTTTCTTTTGAGGGCGCTACCCCTGAATCCCCGCCCACTAACCAGTTAGCGGGACCACCGTAATAGCTCTGCGTAACGCGTTAAATTCAGCAAGTGCCAAAGCTAAGGGTGTAAAATTGAGAGTTCACACATACTCATACATTAATGATGATATTGTTGTATAATATTTATCATCCATGAAATTAATTTTTCAAAGTCATTAAATTTAAGAGCCAAATTTAAATTTTTTAACAAAAAATCTAGTCTTCGAGTTCAACTTGATTTGAAAATTAGTGATTTTTATCCTTGGGTAAATTGATTGCAAAATTATTAAATTGGAGTCGATTTGGGTTTTTTCCTTAATGTTTTCTCAACTAAATAAAATTAAGGTGGCGACTCCCAAAATCATTTTCAAAATCAACTAATATGAACCCGAGGGTTTAGACACTGCAGTACCTCTTACTGTCTTAGCTATAGTAGTCCTTATATAAACTACCACTATAGTGTCATTTTGTCTCACTGTAGTTACAGTGTCCTTTATCATCGCCACCACTACCATGATATTGCACTTTTAGTAGATCTCCGAGTCTTTTTTAAAGAACGAGCCATTCCTTTTGTGCTACAACCCTCTTGCTACCAAGGGCACCTCCTATAGTCTCTCTCTTTTCAGCTATGTCACCCCTATTTTCCTTAATAGGGCAGCCTGGTACTCTTTCTCAATTGGCCAAACTACCTTTATCAACTACTTGGCATACCTCTATGTGGTCCCAAGTGAAATCTCAAAATAAACAGCATGATAACTCCTCAGCCAGCCATCACTTGATAACTTTGGTAATGGGAGCTATGATTTGCATAGACTCCAAGAAAGAAAAACTAGAGGCACATCTTGAGTCTACCTCATTTGCCTCAAGACCCTCATCCCCTAGTAGAAAGTCATTTAAACCAAGCCCAACAGGCAAACCACTGGATACCCATGGACCTCTAGTCATGAGAGATCTAATCCTTTACCATTGGTAGTGCTAAAAAATGTGTCCTCCGGGGGCAAGCTGCAAGCAACCATCCTATATGATCTCTGACCGAGTGTCAATAGGGCATGTGCGGACTGGAAAGCAGAGGCCACAACCCAAAAATGATCCATTAGCCACACTTCAATGATAACCCAAAGCCTATAATAGACACCCACAAAGCACCCCAACAGAAAGGGTAAAAATAGACAAATTTTTCTTGCTTGTTGAATAATTGGCAAGATAGCTCATCTTTCTAAATCTCGAATAAAATAATCGAGAATCATTAGTGTTTCCACTAGTATGGCTCTAACCATAAAATGCCTCTGCTTCATCTATCACTCTAGCAACACTCCAATCAACAGATCTGTATTTGACTCTCAAACAGAAAATCAAGATCCTCATCTTAAGTATCTGCCCCTTCATATCTCCCTAGTCACTGGGGTCATGAAACTTCTCAATTACAACTCTCAAATTCACCTGACCATCACTAACCACCATCTGACCTACGCCATCCTAAGGCAAGTATAAAACTCCTGAAAAATATAAAAACTGCCAAACTTTGAACTTTGGCAGCGCCAGAGTTGCCTCTGAGTGGTAGCCAAGCCATTGCATTGAACTTCCTAAAGGTGGGACACATCTCCTCTTTAACAGCACCAAAATAGAAAAAATGGGTCATCGAATCCCAAAACCTAAATCAAGCCCTCAGAAAAATCTTGATATACTCAAAATCCTTGTAATGCCACCGTGGCAATTATTCCATACCAACCCAAGTTGAGTTCCTCAGCTTTGTCAAGTTTCTCAGTCCACAAATACATGGCTCTACAGATGCAAAAGTCACATGAAAAATTGCATTCACAAAGCAAACTTGTGAATTCACCCTCATGCATCCATGCGATCATCCATTGTAAGCATCATCACAAATCATCCATAGCATAGAAGTTAGACAAAAGATACATGAATTTTGAAACATGCATATATAAACATGCACTATCTGTGCACCAGTATCTATACAATCATCTGCAATCATGTACCATCATGCATAAGCTGAGCCAATAGCCTTACTGACATCTCCTAAAGCTGACCAGTACCTCCTCAAAGCTGACCGATACCTCCTAAAGCTGATTGATGTCTCTTTGAAGCTAAATGATACATCTCCAGATCTAATCAACAAAGTGTAACTTTCAGAGTCCCTTTATTCCCGACAAAGTTCCGTTGAGCCTTCTGAAAGGCCCAACTCATCACATTTAGAAGACCAAGTTTCTTTGGCACAACCAAAATCTTTTCCGAACCTCTTGAGTTGACTCGCCATAGGCCGAGGCTCTTCCTTTACTGAAATATTTTCAAAATCTGTCGAGTTGACTCATCATAGGCCGAGGCTCTCCCTCTACCAAAATCTTGTTAGAATCTCTCTAGCCTACTCGTCATAGGCCTAGGCTCTCTTTTTACTAAATTATCTTCTCCAAAATTCTCTTCTACCCATAAATGTCTAGAAATGGCTACCTAGACATCCATGTCCAAATCCATTAATTTCACCCATAAATGTCTAGAAACTATCACCTAGAC
This sequence comes from Reutealis trisperma, assembly GCA_947687605.1. NCBI lineage: Eukaryota > Viridiplantae > Streptophyta > Magnoliopsida > Malpighiales > Euphorbiaceae > Reutealis > Reutealis trisperma. Next base: position 57,418 of record CANTUT010001389.1, read on the forward strand.
ATCCATGTGATTCCTTTCTCCATTTTTTTTTTATCTAAATCCATCAATTGCACCCATAAATGTCTAGAAACAGTCACCTAAACATCCATATGGTCCTTTTTCCTTCTCTTTTATCAAATCCATCAATTTCACCCATAAATGTGTAGAAACGATCACTTAGACATCTATATGGTTCCACTTTCTAGATCTTTGGCTCGAATCCATCAATTCACCCAAAAATATCTAGCCACCATCTTAGATATCATTTTGGTCCATTTTCTTGGTTTTATTTATTAGCCATATTTTCCACCCATAAATATTTAGGAACAATTGCTTAAACATCCTTGTGGTTTTTTTTACCATCTTCCTTTTTCAACCATGTCTCTCACCCAAACATGTCCAAGCACCAACCTAGACATCACTTTAGTTCCTTATACCACCCTTTCTTTCGGGTTTACTATCATCAGAACTGCTTTACAGACAAGACAATTCTGATTTGAGGGTAATTATGAACTCTTAATTTTGCACCATCATCATCCAATTGTAGCCTTAGCACCTGCTAAGTTTAACGCGCTACGTGTAGCCATTAGCAGGTAGGGGTTCGGGGCAGCGCCCTTAAAGAAACTTTTTAGCCTTAATTACATTGCTATCCATACATCCAAATTTCCTAAACCTCTATACCAACCAATCTCTTAAAAAAAAAAAATTCCATTAAGTCAGTTGTCGTGTGGCAGCCTTGGGGCACTGCACCAAGTCTGTGCTGTGCCGTAGGTCCAATCTGCAGCCTGCAGCACTAATCTGGTGCGCGGTGCGACGCCACACCTATCTGACTTGAGTGGACCCCCTTTCCTGCTCAAAAAATGACCCTTTTACCCCCTCTAGCTAAATCTTCAACCCTTTCTAGCGCTACCCCTCATTATCTTTTCACATGTTCACTACCTTAATTACTCTCACTCACTTTTCCTATAAATACCTCCCTCCACTTCTCATTTCACCACCCATAGAATTTGAGTAGATTGCTATCCTCAAATTCCTCTCTTTTTCTCCCTCCAATCACTCTTTAATTAATTAATTAATCTTTTTAATTAATTAATTATCTCACCCAAACCAAGTTAATTAATATTTATAATTAACTAAAACTCTTTTTTAATTAATCACTCAATTAATTAATTAATTAATCTTTTTAATTAATTAATTAATTAATTACTCTTTTTTCAAAAATCAAATTAATCCTTTTTCTTAATTCACTCTTCATCCAAATTAATTAATTAATCATTTTAATTAATTAATCCATCTATCCATCCATTTCATCACATTAATTAGTTAATTAATCATTTCAATTAATTAATGAATCTCCCAATCAATCCAATCATCTAATCCCGATAAAATAGAATTTTGGTCCGGTAAAACCCTCCGCCCACTAAAAATAAAAGTATTAGCCTTTTTCCTCACTCTCAATACACCTAAACCAAAATCAATCTGATCAACTCCTAAATCCCTTACTTAATCGTGGAGTGAACTACGTGAGTTTTGATCTCTATCTAATGGGGTACATAGGCACATTTGGAATCTAAATCTAGACCTCAAATCCAAATCCCAATCAATCCCTTTTTCCCTTTTTAATTAATGTAATTTATGAATGTTTTATTTTAATTCTTGCACTTATACCATACTCATGCATTAATCATGATATTGTCATATAATATTTGTCATTTATGAACTTAATTTTTTAAAGTCAAATTAAACTTAAGAGCCAAATTGCAATTATTTAACCAAAAGCCTAGTCCTCGAGCTCAACTTAGTTTGAATACTAGTGATTTTTATTCTTGGGTAAATTAATTGCAAAATTAATAAATTGGAGTCAACTTGGGTTTTTTCTCTTAATGTTTTCCCAACTAAATAAAATTAAGGTGGCGACTCTCAAAATCATTTTCAAAATCAACCAATCCGAACTCGAGGGTTTCATCATGAGTTTAAACCTGAATGAGCATTCCGATTCCTTCTAGTGGATCAGACTAGTGCTCGGACGATACCTCACACAATGTGAGCCAATCTTGTGCACAAATCAATACTTCCACAATCTTAAGAATTAAAGAACTCCTAAAAACACCAAGTACTCTACTATTAGTGCTAAAAGCAGATTCAGAAACAATACTAGAGATTGGAACAGTTAGAACATTTTTAGGTAGTCTTGAGAGAATAGGAAATCTCTCTAAATTCAGTTTCCACCATCTCAATATATCACATGTAGTATTAATATCTAAAATTGCCTCAAATAGACAGATATTCAGTTCTTTTTTTTTTTTTTTTAAACTTCCACCTATTCAACTTTCCATTTTATGCTTCTTGTATCTAGCCTTTAACAATGAAATTGGTTTTCCAGCACCAGCAGTGTAAGAAACATATTGGGTAGCATCAATAGAGAGGCTACTTTGACTTTGAGAACCAGAATCACATGGAAGTGCATACATGGCAGTATAATCATCAAATAACTCATACAAAGATAACCTTATTTTCTCATACAAGTTTCCACCAACAAATTCTCCATACATTTGAGTTAATTAATATTTCATATATTCAACCTTATCCATAGAGTCTAAGATAGTAGCAAAGAAGATCAAATAATTCATTTTTTCAGGATCACTCTAGTACTTATTAAACTTATTTTTTGTATTTGACTTCATAGCCTTAACATGACGGTCATTAGAGTTCTTTAAGTCATTCAACATGCAAGACAAATCACATATTTCACCAAAAAATGAATTTGCAATGACATACAGAGAATCAGAAATTGTCAATGTAATTTCATAGAAATGCTACAACAATTGAACCATTTTGTCAACAATTTCCTAATCAAGAAAATCAGGAATATTATGACCTAAATCTGCCCTAAATGCATTATCAAACTCCTTTAACTTTTCAAATGCTTTTTCATGTAAACAAGCAGTTCTAAGTATTAAGTAGGTGGAATTCCACTTAGTAGGCACATCAAGACAAAGTATTTTTAGATTCTATGCATACAAGGTCACAAACATCTTTGAATTTAACCAACCTAACAGGATTCCTAACATACCTAATACCTTCCCTAACTTTCTTAACAGAGATGTTAACATCCTTTAAACCATCAGTAACAATAAGCTTAAGAATGTGTGCAATGCATCTCATATGTACATACTTATACTTCACAATAGATATTCCTCAACTTAACATTTTCTTTTTGAAAAAACCAATTGCAATATTATTAGAAGATGTATTATCAACAGTTACACTAAACACATTCTAAGCCCCCACTCAAGCAAACTATTTTCCAATGCTTTAGCTATATACTCACCCTTGTGTGATGCAATAGGCACAAAAGAAATTATATTTTTATGCAGCATCCACTTATCATCAATGTAATGTGCAATGATGCACATCTGGTTCATTCTTTGAATGGAAATCTAAGAATTAGTTGTAAGACTGATCATTATTTGAATGGAAATCTAAGAATCAGTAGTAAGACTGACTCTTTGAGAGTGGGATTTAAAAAAGTTCTATAATTTCAACCTCTCATCAAGATACATATCATAGTAGTTCCTGCTAATAGTCCACCTAGTTGGTATTTTAAATATAGGACAATAAACAGACATAAATTTTTTGAAACCCTGCCTATCAACAAACTGGAAGGGCAACTCATCAACTATTACCATTTCTGCAAGTGCTTTTCTATAAACCTCCTTGCCAAACTTTTATGTTGTGAACTCTCAATTTTGCACTCTCATCATCTGGCCTCACCTTGACACTTGCTAAGTTTAATGCGCTACGTAGAGCTAGCGGGCGAAAAAATTTTTTTTAGCTTTCAATTATATTGCTACTAGATATCTAAATTTTCTAAACCCCAAATTAACAACCAATCTCTAAAAAAAAAAAAGCCATGTCAGCTGCCCCCGGAGTAGCCGATGGAGCCACAGGTTGTCTAGGGGGTGCGATCGGCCTCTTTAGTGGCACGCCGCCAGCCCCTACAATGGCGCGGTCCCCATTATCCTTTTTGCAGTTCCAAAAATGCCTCCAATCTGATTTTTTTTTTTAGCATTTTTCAGCCTTACTCTTTTGGTCATTTTACTTTTCCACTTCCCAAATCACCCTCACCTCATTTTTCTATAAATATCTCCTCCATTCTTCCATTTCATCACATCTTTTGAGTTAGTATTGATAGTTATCTACTAATTCCTCTCTTCTTCTCCCTCCAACCACTCTCTAATTAATTAATTAATCTTTTTAATTAATTAATTAATTATCTCTCCCTAACTAAGTTAATTAATTTTTTTAATTAATTAAAACTCTTTTTTAATTAAAATTAATCACTCAATTAATTAATCACTTTCCAAAATCAATTTAATCGTTTTTCTTAATCCACTCTTCATCCAAATTAATTAATTAATCTTTTTAATTAATTAACCCATCCATTTTTTTATCATATTAATTAGTTAATTAATTATTTTAATTAGTTAATTAATCTCCCATTCAATCCAATCACCCGGTTCTGATAAAATGAAATTTCGGTTTGGTAAAACTCTCCGCTTCTAAAAACAAAGGTATCAGCCTTTTTCTCTCACCCACAAACTCAAATCAAATCAATTAATTTAATCAACTCCTAAACCCCTCCACTTAATCGTGAAATGAACTATATGAGTTTTGATCCCCATTCAATGGGGTATGTAGGCACATTTGGAATATAAATCTAAACTTCAAATCCAAATCTCAATCAATTTCCTTTCCATTTTTAATTAATGTAATTTGTGAATGTTTTATTTTAATTTTTTCATTGCACTCATACTATGCTTAAGCATTGATTATGAAATTATAATTGTCATATAATATTTGTCATTCATGAAATTAAATTTTTAAAGTCAAATTAAATTTAAGATCCAAATTGTAATTATTTAAAATCAAAACTTAGTCTCCGAACTCAATCTAGTTCGAGACTAGTGACTTTTATCCTTCAGCAAATTAATTGCAAAATTAATGAATTGGAATCAATTTGGGTTTTCTGCTTAATGTTTTCCCAACTAAATAAAATTAAGGTGACGACTCCCAAAATCATTTTCAAAATCAACCAATCTAAACCCGAGAGTTCCATCGTGAGTCTAAACCCAAATAAGCATCCGGATTCCCTCTAGCAGATCGGGCTGTTGCTTAAGTGAGGACTGATTGCCACCTTTTTTAAAAATAAAAAAGAAAATAAGAAGATTACAATTTAGTTAAGGAAAATTTTTTTCTAAATAATCTTTATTTGACTCATTGATAAGTGCATGAATTCCTATGTTTTGCCCCTTGATTTAGCATGTTTTATTCTTTAAATTGAATTTAATTTGATTGTTCAAGTGTTTTTCAGAGTAATTTTTAGGAATTATTCATATTTTAGAATGCTGTGATCATTTGAGCTCCAATTGCAGTTAAAAATCAAGAAACGGTTCAATTTTCGGGTAATTTTGGCTATGGCCACACCCAAGACCACACCCATGGCCTTGGGCATGGCATAGGAGCCTGAATTTTAGTAGCCTTACATGCCCAAGGGCCACGAGCATGTCCCTGGTCGTGTGACGCTATGGAGTTCCGACAACTTTGAACACCTTGCAGTATTTTGAGCATAACTTGAGCTACAAAAGTCTAATTGAGGTGATTCAAGTACCATTGGAAAGCTAAGAGAAAGAGATAGAATTTCCAAGAAGATTAGAAATTCTAATTCCTTTTTTTTTCTAACCCAAAATTGGCATGCAATCCAAAAATTATATCTTAGCATATAGCCTAGTTGTGCTGACATGGCAAAAATTGGCCAATCCATGCTGGACACCTATCCAAACCCAAATGAGCCTCAAAGCACTATAAAAGGACATAATTTACATCAAAAAAGGGAGCTCTTTCCTATGTTTTAATAGCTACAAAGAGGTGAGAGGGAGTTTTGTGCAGAATTTTCATAGTGAAGATCCAATATGCTGCAGATTTTGAAGAGGAATGAAGATCGAAGCAGGGATTTCTTATTGTCCATGGATTATTTGAGTTTCCTTTACCTTCTCTTGTATTCTTTATTTCAATTCTCTGCTATGAACTAATTTGTTATTTATCTATATAAAGATGAACCCTAGTTCTTAATTGTATGAATTGAATAATTTATTTTGAATCAATTTATCTTTGGATTATTTTATTTTCATGATTTATGATGTTTATTCTAATTGGCAATTACCGGTTTGTTGATTAGATATTGTTTCTATATTAGACGAGTAGAGATACCCTCATATAGATAGATCAATTCATTGTTTGAATGATTCATATCATTGTTCTTAACATGCATGAGAGGCTAGGGGAATTCAATATCTAGATGAACTTCGCTATTGATTTTTTGTCATCTATCCTCTATTGCTTTCATAGATTAGTTTTAAATAGTTTAGTTTAATTAATCTTGAATTTGGTTCAACTAGACAATAGTTTTAGTTTGAGCGAGTACTTGTGTTGGTGTCTCTGTAGATCGACCTCATTACTGCTATACTACCTAAACGATAGGTGCACTTGCCTAGAGCCAGGGTAGAATTAGTCGTCGATCTATTATAAATGTAAAACTCTTGGTGTCACAAAACACGCATCACTCATTAAGTAAAATTTGTCTTTCATGCATCATTTTGCATAATAAAGGCTCATTGCCTAACTTTAGCTTTAGAAAAACTTTTGGATGGTTAGTAGCATTGGCTCGACAACTCTCTTTGAGTTTGTTAGGAGATAGAGAAAGCATTCCACCTCATGATGAATCCCTGATCATTTCAGTAGTGTAACGAGTAATCAGTACCGTTGAACCCAAGTGAGTCTCCTTACCTCACAAGTGGTTAGTTATATCAATGCTCTAATGGGACAGGGACCCTCAATCAAACCACCCTTCACCCTTATGCATGTAGTTGCCCTAGCATTGACTCTAAGTTCCATGTACCGTAATAATGGAGACACCTATACATATGCCCATAAAACCTTTTTGGCATGCATTATGATATTGCCATGCATACATAACATGAGAAGCTTGACAAAGTCAATCCCCAAAACCTTAAACCTGTGGTCCATTATCCCAAAATACCTCACACACTCACCCTGTCAACATGTAAACCCAGTGACCAACCGCGTGGAAAGAATCCTTTTCTTGACACACCTCCCATTTTTTCCTTCAACAATTTTGTATTCTTACTCGTTTTTCTATATGTTTTCTATTTTAAAGTACCAATGGCCAACACCTCTAGCTCTTTTGACCAAGACGCGATAAGCACCTTTTTTGCTAACCTCGTCAAGAAACAAGAAGAGACTTTCCAAGCCACACTCAGCACTGCTCTTAAGACCCAAGCCAAACTTTTCACCAATGCTCTTAACTCCCAATCTGCCACCTTTACCAATGTCCTCAACTCCCAACGTCGACTAATTATTAATGAGGTCAAGGAATGACCAATGCCACTATTACTCACCCTCTTGCTCGTACTGAGCCTGCATTTGCCAAAGCCTGGACTAGCCATGCCCCTACTTTTACTCCTCCCATTATCGATCTCACAGATAATGGGAAAGCATCTAAAGCTCCAACCTCTCTTATCGTGGACTTGGACACAACCACTCTCTCTCTAACTGTGAATCCTTTTCAAAGTGGAGATTCCTTTAGATTTCCTGAAGCTAAGAAATTGATGGAGAAAATTAAGGCTATGGAGAGAATAATAAAGAACATCAAAAAGCATGAGGACATGATAGATGTTAACTCTTTAACTCTCTTTCCAAATGCATGGGTTCCTCCAAAATCTAAGATGCTAGTCATGGACAAGTTTAATGGCACCATATGCCCCAAAACTCACCTCAAAATGTATATGGGTGCCATGAGACCCTTTGGTATGGATGACGAGCTCCTTACTTAGTTATTCCAATAATCCTTGATCGGAACTATTGTCAAGTGGTTATTAGATCTTGACCAGAATCACAAGAAGACTTAGGATGACATATGCATTGCATTTGTCAAGTAATACCACTACAACATCGAGGTGGATGTCACTTATTGAGAATTGGAAACCACCAAACAAGGGCAAAGAGAATCCTTTATCACGTTCCTTACAAGGTGGAGGACAAAAGTAGCTCAAATGGTGAATTGTCCATCTAAAGTAGAGCAAGTTGACATCATCACTAAGAACCTCCTCCTCCAATACTAGGCTCACTTGCAAACCCAGTAAACCCAGTACTTCCCCAACTTCAAAGCTCTCATTGCCATTGCCTCTAAGATCAAGGATTTGATCTAACCAGGACAAATCAAGGATCAGTCCTCTAGTTGGAGGTATCACAAGAACACTAAGGATTTGATCCAATCAAGATAAATCAAGGATTAGTCCTCTAGTTGGAGGTATCACAAGAACACTAAGGATTTGATCCAATCAAGACAAATTAAGGATCAGTCCTCTAGTTGGAGGTATCACAAGAACACTAAGGATTTGATCCAATCAAGACAAATCAAGTATTAGTCCTCTAGTTAGAGGTATCACAAGAACACTAACTATACCACTAATACCACCAATTCTACTACCCATAGAGAGGGGGAGGTAAATGTTGTGTCTTATCATCAGCCGATAAAGTTAGAAACAGGGAAGACTTTCTCTGAGCTAGGCATGCCCTTTAGTGTTGTTTACAAGAAAGCCTTAGAGACTAATATGGTTAAGCCCTTAGAATAACACCTCCTCCAAACCCCTTGCCCAAAGGATACAATGCCAATAAGATATGTGACTATCATCACGGGCTAAGGCATAAAACTGATGTATGCAAGGCTTTAAAGCACAAAATTCAAGACTTCATTGACAGCGGAGATATCAATACTCCCAAACCTAAAGCCTAACATTGCCACCGATCCTTTTCCTAACCACTGAGCTCCTCCAATTGTCTTAAACCTCACTTGATAACTGGTATTTTGAGAAGAGTGCCAACACTGTTGTGCCCCTCTCTAATTCTTCCAAGTCCATGTCCGAGTCGTTTGAGTTTGAGTCAGAATCTTTTGAGTCTATCTTCTATTAAATTTTTCTTTGAATTTAAGTCTATTAAGTCTTGCCCTTCTGAGTCTATATTTCACCTTCTAGGCTTATCCTTTAATGTACTCATGATGGGACTTTTATCAATAATAAAAAGTTTAAACTTTCCAATATGTTTTAATTTTTTATGATTCGTCTTTAAATGGGACATCTTAAAAAAAAAAAAAAAAAGGAGAGAGAACAAAAAAATGAAAAATACAAAAAAATGAAAAAGGCAAAAGGATTAATTAATTATGGCATAGAGGAAAAAAATAAAAAATCTCATACATTGCATTTGCATTGCAGTAGCTCATGAGTTGTTCTGTATTAGACAAGATAGGGATGATCCAAGCATCGCAGTTCACGAGATCTCGACCTACACACACAAGAAACCTATCAAGGAGAAGCTGCGGAGAGTGAAGACATAATAAATCGAAAGGTATCATGACCAGTTGAATGCCATTGATGAAAAAAGAATCAATGCTCTATATAAAATTTAGGGTCATTGACGAAGACTAGTCAAGCACTTCAACTAAAAGGTGAGAGACAAGGGTTCACAAGAAGCAAATTCAGTTCTAGGAGAAATCCAAGCTCTTATTCATGATCCAAGAGGAAGTTCAAACTGAATTGGGCTAGACAGTATGTGCTCAAGAAGATTCTATCTGGCAAAGGCACCATCCTCGTAAATGTGGATGGAAATGTATTCTCCCATCCTTGCAACTTGAATCAGCTGAAGGATATTTCATCTAAATATGACATTTGCATTTCATTTCTATTTTTCATGCATATGTAATTAGAACTATGTGGACCTAATTCTCCCTGAAAAAAGTGATAAAAAAATGATGATGATAACTGTAAGGGATATGTAGGCAGTCCGACTCAAGTGTGGTCCAAATCATAATATAAAATATTTTGTTTGCATCACATTCTCATTTTCTCTATGCCTAATACATCATTCACTTAAATTCTTTTACTTAAACAAAAAACATAAATAAAAAAAAAAGAAGAAGAAGAAGGAAAAAGAAAAAGAAAAGAATGCTCGCTGAGCTAAATAGCCGAAAGGGTAGCTTAGGCAGAAATTAGAACAAAGAATAAAAAATGTCTCATTTAATGGTAATCAAATTTTACAATGTACAATCCATCAATATGAAAAAAAAAAAAAAAAAAGATAGCTTTTTCAATATTGTCGATGGCTTATTCTATATCATTTAGTCCTATCAACCTTCAAGTATCGATCTAGTTAGGTCCTCTACCTTCTAAGGTGCATACTCCTAATGCCTTATTAGAATCAGAGTCCATCACAGTCTCCTTCAATTAGCACACTCCTCCTTCAAGTCTCTGTAGCTCCTTTTACTGTAATAGTAAAAGTACCAATAAAATCAAAACTGCTCACCATAGCAGTATCGAAAACCTTCTCTTGAGTACCTATAGTTTCAAAACTGCTTTCAAAAATCTTCTTCTGCAATTGAAAAGAAGCAGTCCTCCTCTCTACCTTAACTGCAATAGTCCTTCTCTGAACCTCCAATGTAGTGTTATCATGTCCTCACTACAGTCATAGTCTCCTTTGACATGGCCACCAGAGTTTGAGTCACTATTGCAACCTGTGGTGTCACACTTCTAGTAAATCCCCAAGTCTCCTTCAAAGATCGAGTCACCCCCTGTCTATATTGCAGTCCTCTCGCCACTAATGGCTTTTCTTATAGCCCATCCTTTCTCAGCTATGTCATCCTCAGTAGGGCAACCTGGTGCTCTTTCTCAATTGGCCAAACCACTTTTATCAACCACCTATCATACCTTTTTGTGGTCCTAAGTGAAATCTCAAAATAAACAGCATGATAACTCCTCAACTAGCCACCCTCTGATAGCTCTAACAATGAGAGTTGTGATATGCACAAACTTTAAGAAAGGAATGACTGGGGGCACATCCTGAGTTTGCCTCATCTACTTCAAAACTCTTATCTCCTAGTCGAAGATCATTTAAATCAAACCCAACAAGCGAACCACTCAATAACCATGGCTTTCAATCATAAAAGATTCTATTCCTTACCATGGCAGTGCCAAAATATGTCCTCTAGGGTAAGCTACAAGTAACCATCCATCCAATCTCTAATCAAGCCTCAATAAGGCACATGTGGTACTAAAAAGCAATGGCCACCACTAAAAATTGATCCATTAGCCACACTTCCTAGATAACTAAAAACCTAAAATTAGACAACCACAAAGCATCCTTAATAGAAAAGGTATTGAGAATAACTGATAAGACAATCCATCTCTCTAAATCCTAAACAAAGCAATCAAAACTCATCACTATCTCTGCCAACACAGCTCTAACCACAAAATGCCTCTACTTCATCTACCACTCTTAATCAATAGACTCGTATCTGATAGAAAACCAAGGCCTTCATCTTGAGTCTCCGCCCCCTCACATCTGTCTCATCATCGGGATCATGGAACTTCTCAATCACAGCAGTCAAATTCACCTAACCATCACTAGCCACCATATGGCTTGCGCCATCCTGAGGCAAGTCCAAAAAACTCCTAGAAAATCCAAAAAATGCCAAACTTTGAACTCTAGTATCACCAGGGTTGCCTCTGAGTCACACCAAGCCATAACATTGAACTTCCTAAAGGTAGGACACAACTCCTCTTTAGCAACACCAAAATAGAAAACACGGGCTACCAGTTTTCAAAACCCAAAGCAGGCCCTCAAAAAAATCTCAATCCCCTCAAAGCTAACATGGCAGCTATCCTATATCAATCCAAGTTGAGTTTCTTAGTCCACAAATGCATGTTTCCGCAGACACAAAAGTTACATGAAAAAATTGCATTCACAAAACAAATGCGTGAATCCACCCTTATGCATCCATGCAATCATCCATTACATGTATCATCACAAATTATGTATAGCATAGAAGTCAAACAAAAGGTCTATGAATTTCGAAACATGCATATATAAACATGCATCATTTGTGCACTAGCACCTATGCAATCATCAGCAATCATGCACCATCATGCATAAATTGAGCCAATTGCATCACCGACTTCTCCTAAAGTTGACGGAAACCTCCTAAAGCTAACTAGTATCTTTTTGAACCTAAATGATATCTTTCTAGATCTAATCAATGAAGTGTGACTTCTTGAATTCCTTTACTTCTAGCAAAGTTCCTTTGAGCCTTCCGAAAGGCCCAACCCCTCACATTCAAAAGCCCAAGTTTCTTTAGTGCAATCAAAACCTTGTCAGAATCTCTTGAGCCAACTCGCCATAAGCTGAGGCTCTTCCTTTATTGAAATCTTTTCAAAATCTGTCGAGCCGACTTGCCACAGGTCGAGGCCCTCCTCCTATCAAAATCTTTTCAGAATCTCTCGAGCTGACTAGCCATAGGCCAAGGCTCTCACACTAAAATTTTTTCAGAATCTCTTAAGCTAACTCGCCATAGGTCGAGGCTTTTCCTTTAGCAAAATCTTGTCAGAATCTCTTGAGCTGACTCGCCATAGGTCGAGGTTCTCCTTTCACTAAATTACCTTGTCTAAAATTATTTTCCATCAAAAAATGTTTAGAAATGATCACCTAGACATCCATGTGGTTCCTTTTTCCATCTCTTTTATCCAAATCTATCAATTTCACCCATAAATATCTAGAAATGACCACCTAGATATTAATGTGGTTTCTTTTTCCATCTCTTTCATTCAAATCCATGAACACCACCCATAAGTGTCTACAAATGGTCACCTAGACATCCATGTGATTCTTTTTTCAATCTCTTTTATCCAAATCTATTAACTCTACCCATAAATATCTAGAAACGATCACTTAGATATCAATGTGGTTTCTTTTTCTATCTCTTTTATCCAAAATCATCTTCCATCCATAAATGTCTAGAAACGATTACTTAGATATCAATGTGGTTCCTTTTTCCATCTCTTTTATCTAAATTCATCAATTTCATCCATAAATGTCTAGAAATGATCACTTGGGCGTTTATATGGTTCCACTTTCCACATATTTTATCCAAAATATCTAGCCACCAGCTTAGATATCCTTTTGGTCCATTTTCTCACTTCATTCATAAGCCACATTTTCCCCCCATAAATATTTAGGAACGATTGCTTAAACATCCCTGTGGTTCATTTTACCATCTTTCTTTTTCAACCATGTCTCTCACCCAAATGTATTCAAGCACCGACCTAGACATCACTTTAGTTCTTTGTACCACGCCTTCTTTCGGGTTCACTATCATCAGAATTATCTTACAGAGAAGACAAATATGATGAGAAGGCAGTTGTGAACCCTCAATTTTGCACCTTCATCATCCGGTCTCATCTTGGCACCTACTAAGTTTAACATGCTACGTAGAGCCATTACGGCAGTCCCGCTAACTGATTAGCGAGGGAGCGAAAGAAAATTTTTTAGCTTTCAATTATATTGCTATCTGTGAACCCTCAAATTTGCACCTCCTAATCCGACTGCAGTTTGACACCTACTGAGAATAGGGCGCTATGCATACAGCGGTCCCACTAGCCGGTTAGCGGGCAGGGGTCAAGGGGGCAGCGCCCCTTGCGGGGTGCAGGGCAGCGCCCCGTAGAAGAATAAATTTCCTGAATCTTTTCTCCTCCAGTCAACTGCTTTTCAGTCACAAACCCACAAAATCAAGCAGAGCTCGAATCGAAGCTGAAACGGGCTCGAAACAGACAGAAACAATTTGAACTGTGCGAGTGGCATTGGGAGGCATGATTTTCGTGCCTCCCAGGAGGCGGCACGCATCCCGTGCCGCCGGAAAATGACCATGCTGCCGGTGCGGCATGGAAATCATGCCACCGGTATGGCGGCACGTCTGGCGTGCTGCCTAGACGGCCAGCGTGTCAACCGTGCCGCGCCTGCCGCCGGTGCCACACCGGCGCCGCCGTCCGTACCGCCGGCACCTCCTCTATCAGCTTTATAAATAGGAGCCTCCTCCAGCCTCATTTGGCATGACTTCCAATAATTTCCAAGAGATTCTAAAGCATTCTAAAGCATTTCAAAGCAATTAAGGTATATTTCAAAGCATATTTTCGTTCTTATACTCACACATTTGCTGCTTCTAGATCCAGATTCCAAGCTTCCTTTGAATTCAAGGTGGAGTTGACATCCGGAGCAAAACTAGTTCCATTCATACGAAAGCCGAGAAAAGCAAATGTATAATTCCTTTCCTATTTTAAAATTCTAAATTCAGATCTAGAATTTTCTTTAGGACTAAAACTGAAAAGATCTAAAAACTTATTAATTTAAGAATCAGAATTAAGTTAATAAGTAAACCAACACATTTTTAAAACCCCTCATTCGCAAGAAGGGAGAACTGCGTGGGGTTTGATTCCTATTCAATAGGATACACAGGCTGCCAATCTGAAGGGCATCAACTCCAAAAATCTTTTTATCAATATTGTTTTCCTTTTTATTTTGATTTATTCATATTAATCTTTTACTTGTGATTTTATTTTTGGTTTATTTTGGGGAATGTGTGCTTTTCCTAGTACCCATAAGGGCTAGAGGAAAGATCCCCTTTATTTCATTTGTTTTGATGTTGTAATAATTAAGTAGGATTTATCTGGCCTATTTGTTTATTATTGTCATTCCATCACATCATATATATATATATATATATATATATATATATATATATATATATATATATATATATATATATATATATATATATATATATATATATATATATATATGTTCATTCATCATTATATTTTTGTTCATGCATACACAAAAATTCAATTTTAAGAGTTATTTTGCATTTCAAGCCAAACTAAAGAAAATAACATTTTCTTAACTGTGTAATTACCAAAACCTGATCCCCGAGCCCTCCTTGGTTACTCGTGGATTGGTGCACTTTTCCATTGGGATAAAATCAAATTTTGGAGTCAATCGTGTTGGGTTTTCTTTAATTTTCCCAATTAAAATAAATAAATTAAAGTGGCGACTCACTTTACAACTTTCACATTACAAAAATCAATTTTCCGAACTCACAGCGAGTTCCAATCGTGGAGTTTCTCCCGAAGAGCATTTCAATTTCTCGGCGGATCGGACAGGTGCTCGGGCGAGGCCTCACACTATCAGACATCCAAATTTTCTAAACCCCAAACCAACAACCAATCGCTAAAAAAAAAAAAAAAAAAAACACATCAGTTGCCGCCGGTGGTCTAACCAGCTATCCAGGCGGTGCCACTAGCCTCTTCGGTGGCACGCCTCCCAACACACCAGCAGCGCCACGCAGAGGCCTAGTGGTGCCGCTGGCCCCTCCAGTGGTGCAATCCCCACTATCCTTTTTGCAGATCCCAAAATGCCCCTAATATAATTTTTAGCATTTTTTAGCCTTACCGTTTTGGTCATTTCACTTTTCTACTTCCTAAATCATTCTCACCTCATTTTCCTATAAATATCTCCTCCATTCCTCTATTTCAACATATCTCTTGTGTTAGTGTTGATGGCTATTTACTAATTCCTCTGTTCATCTCCTTCCAACTACTCTCTAATTAATTAATTAATCTTTTTAATTAATTAATTATCTCTTCCTAACTAAGTTAATTAATTTTTTAATTAACTAAAATTCTTTTTTTAATTAAAATTAATCACTTAATTAATTAATTAATTAATCTTTTTAATTAATTAATTAATCACTTTTCAAAATCAAATTAATCCTTTTTTCTTAATCCACCCTTCATCCAAATTAATTAATTAATTTTTTAATTAATTAATACATCCATCATTTTTATCATATTAATTAGTTAATTAATCATTTTAATTAATTAATTTATCTCTCAATCAATCCAATTACCTAGTCCCAATAAAATGGAACTTTGGTCCGGTAAAACTCTCCGTCCTCCAAAAATAAAGGTATTAATCTTTTTCTCTCACCCACAAACCCAAATCAAATCAATCAATATGATCAACCCTTAAACCCCTCCAATTAATCATAGAATGAACTATGTGAGTTTGATCTTCATTCAATAGGGTACGTAGACACGTTTGGAATCTAAATCCAAACCTCAAATCCAAATCCTAATCTCCTTTTCCTTTTTAATTAATGTAATTTGTGAATGTTTTATTTTAATTTTCTCATTGCACTCATACCATACTCATGCATTAATCATGAAATTATAATTGTCATATAATATTTGTCATTCATGAAATCAATTTTTCAAAGTCAAATTAAACTTAAGAGCCAAATTGCAATTATTTAAAACTAAAAACCTAGTCCCTGAACTCAATTTGGTTTGAGGTTAGTGATTTTTATCATTGGGCAAATTAATTGCAAAATTAATGAAATGGAGTCAATTTGGATTTTTCCTTAATGTTTTCCCAACTAAATAAAATTAAGGTGGTGACTCCCAAAATCATTTTTAAAATCAAGCAATCCAAACCCGAGGATTTCATCGTGAGTTTAGACTCGAATGAGCATCTTGATTCCCTCTAGCGAATCGGGCCGGTGTTCAGGCGAGGCCTCGTACATTTGTCTAAAACACCTACAATTTCTTTCCCTTCAACTTCCATCTCATTCACAGTATTTTGAAAAGTTAAAAGTGCTTCTCTAGTGTCCTTATAATGTGGGTTTTCTATACAATTAAGCATGTGAAGTCTAAGTGAAGATGTGCCATGCTTTTTAGAATGATAATTGAACAAATTAGCATAATACAAACACTTAACTTTTACCACTACTCCTACCTCATCTTTAATTTTCTCGAAATGATCCCATACTCTTGATCCAAATTCAATCTCTCTCTCTCTCTCTCTCTCTCTCTCTCTCTCTTTTTTTTTTTTTTTTGCAGCTTGAGGTTGAGATTGCGGCTATTGAGGTTTAATTATGTTTCCACCTCTCTGTTATCTTGGGCCTCTTAGCTACTGCCACCACTAATTTCCATATGCAAATATTAAACACAAATTAATACATTATTATATATAGAGTAATAGACATACCTTTTCAAGTATTTTATTTATACTCAATACTCAAAGTGACAAAAGATTGAAGTGAGACCAGTGAGAGCAATGAGCAATGTGAAGAGAGAAAATGAAAACAAAGGTACTTAACAATGTTAGTCAACAAAACAAATTAACAAAACAAACCAATATTTACATAGGAACAAGATACTTAACTTTAGACTTCATTTAAAATTGAAAAGAGTAAATCATATTCGCAATTGCTTCCACCATTTTAGATTAGAGTTTCTTAAAGCCTTAAACCTCGAGTTTGATAGACAAAAGTAGGAAGAAAGAAACAAAGAACAAAGAAAGAAACTACCAGATAGTGCAAAACTTCAGGAAAATCTAATCAAACAAAGATTATTTAAAAAAAATCAAAATTACCAGAGAAAGGTCTAAGCAAAGAAAACGATCTGCTCTTGCATGCCTCCATTTTCTTGTCACTTAGAGTATTAAAGTTTCATGAACACAAAGTGTTCACCCAACATATAATAAATCTAAATAAACATTAGAAAATATATTAGTAATGAAAATAGAGACTGAATCGAGAAAGATAAGGGTTCAATAGAATGTCTATAAGTTATAGAGTAGTGAAAATAAAGACTAAATCGAGAAAGATAAGGGTTCAATAGAGTGTCTACAAGTCACACAGTAATGAAAATAGGCTGAATCAAGAAAGATAAAGGGTTTAATAGAATGTCTGCAAGTCACAAAGTAGTGAAAAGAGATGACTCATGTGAGAGAAATTAATGATTTAGGGTTAGTGGAGAAAAGGTAGGAGGCAGCTTTGGGTAAGAGGAGAGGAGAGGAGAGGAAAATAGGGTTAGGGTTAAAAGTAGACAACATCAAATGAGAGGGGTATTAGGGTTAAAGGTTATAAGATGTATATTTATAGGGGATCAAAATGAAAATTTTGATAGTTTAGAAGTTCAAGTCAGTTCGATAGAAATTTAACTCCCCCAACCCATTAACCAAAACTGATAATAATATTCTCCTTACTTGAACCATCCATAATGTATGCATGTAACCAAACTAATCTAAGAATTTAGATTGGTTTAGCTTGGAAATTTTGGTCAGATTGGTTTAGCTTGGAAATTTTGGTCCGACCAAAATTTCCTCACCCCTATTGAGACACACGTGCAAAGAGGTTAAGTACATGGAAAAATAACCAATGGAGGTTAAGTCAGTGGAACTGTATGGAAGACTATAAAATGTATATAGGTTGGCTATACTGTATGGAAGACTATAAAATGTATATAGGTTGGCTATGTATTTGGAAAAGAATCATATAGGCTGGCCATGTATTTGGAAACCTCTTAGATATTTCTAAGGGAAGTAATATTTATTATAGGATCAAACAAATCCCAACTGTCCATTAAAAGTGGTGGGAACAATAAAGAGGTTTAGCTTGTCTATAAATAAGGCCATGCACCTCATTAGTAACTGATTGTAAAAAAAACCTTGAAAACCTTAGTGATCTTGAGTTGAGTAGAAAAACCTAAAAAGGTTACAACAAAAGAGTTGTATAGCATTGTAAATCTTCATACATAATACAAGCATTCTCTTGTGCTCTTTTTAGTACATTTCGATTGCCAATTACCTAAGTATTTGGAAAGATTGACTAGACAACTTTAGTAAGTTTTTAGTGTCACATAATACTTTACTTAGGTAAAGAATAGTCTTGTGACAGTTGGCATCAGAGCCAAGTTGGTTTCAAAGCTAACGTTTGTGGTTGCAAATTGGTCATCGAGCCAAGTTGTTATCAGAGTATCGAGAAAGCTAATAGTAAATTCATATAAGAGGATGGTAGCATAAGGTCCGATGAGCAAACAAGTGGTCCTACAAGCCAACAAGGTGTTAGCGAGCTTCCAAGGGAGAAGTCAAAGGATAAGTATGCCATATAGAAGGAAAGGTTGGCTAGGGTAGAGGCCTCTATATCTACCTTGACAAGTAAGGTTAAAGACATGGACCAACATATTGACAGGTTCAAGTCTAAGGGGGACATTGATGCTTTGTATGGGAAAATACAAGGAACCTTGAACGTGGTAGTGGAGACGCATCCATAAAGGATTATTCCATAGAGGCTACACTAAAGGCATCTTGTGAGATAGAGGAGAAGGTGGAGGCAAAGCTTGTATGGGTAATGGCTACACTAGTAAGTACCCGGGTCTACCTTTACTCTGTTCACACTTAAAATTGATGCTAGCAAGTGTGATCCCTTATTTCAGCACCTTCAAAAATAAATTATGAACTCTTCAAAACCGACCAAAATATTCCTAGCACAATCTGACGCCTTTTCTACCCCGAACGAACCTTTTATATCAAATAATAATTTTCCAAAACCAACTAAATTCTTTCTCAGACTGATAGATAATTTTTCTGAGCTCTAAAACACCCAAAAACTGACCTAGAAGCCTAAAAAATATACCAGAAAAACTAGCTCAAAAAGTGTGCCAGAACTAATGCGGCTTCACGTTAAGGGTGGCTGGGATCCACGTCTTTGCATGGCGGCTGCGTTAGAGCTGCCCTGCTTTTGGTGGCGCAGGTCCGCGCCTTCCTGGCATGCTGAAATTCTCAAAATGCCCTTTTTTGATTTTTTTTAGTATTTTTTAGTCCTATCCTTTTTGTCTTTTCACATTTTCACTTTCCAAATTACCCTCACCTCATTTTCCTATATATAGCCCTTTGATTTCCTTATTTCAAACACACCTTGAGTTAGAGTCGATAGCTACAATCTAATTCCTCTCTTCTTCTCCCTCCAACCACTCTCTAATTAAATAATTAATCTTTTTAATTAATTAATTATCTTACCCTAACCAAATTAATTAATATTTTTAATTAACTAAAACTCTCTTTTTTTAATTAAAATTAATCACTAAATTAATTAATTAATCTTTTTAATTGATTAATTAATCACTTTTTAAAAATAAAATTAATCATTTTTCTTAATCCACCATTCATCCAAATTAATTAATTAATTTTTTTAATTAATTAATCCATCCATCCTTTTCATCATATTAATTAGTTAATTAATCATTTTAATTAATTAATTAATCTCCCAATCAAATCCAATCATCCGGTCCCAATAAAATGAAATTTTAGTCTAGTAAAACCCTTTACCCACTAAAAGCCAAGGTATCAATCTTTTCCTATCAAACCCAAATCAAATCAATCAATCTAAACTACTCCTAAACCCCTCCACTTAATCATGGAATGAATTATGTGGGTTTTAATTCCTATTCAATGGGGTACGTAGGCATGTTTAGAATATAAATTCAAACCTCAAATCCAAAAGCCAATCAATCTCCTTTGCCCTTTTTTTAATTAATGTAATTTGTGAATGTTTTATTTTAATTTTCTCATTGCACTTATACTATACTCATGCATTAATCATGATATTATTATATAATATTTTTCATCTATGAAATTAATTTTTTAAGTCAAATTAAAATTAAGAGCCAAATTTAAATTATTTAAAACCAAAAAGCTAGTCCTCGAACTCAACCTGGTTCGACGCTAGTAATTTTATCCATGGGTAAATTAATTGAAAATTAATGAATTTGGAGTCAATTGGGTTTTTTCTTAATTTTCTCATTTAAAAATAAATTAGCTTGGGGACTACCAAAATGATTTTCAAAATCAACCAATTTGAACCTAAGGGTTTCATCGTGAGTCTAAATCCGAATGAGCATCTCAGTTCCTTTTAGTAGACCGATTTGGTGCTCGGGTGAGGTGTCACAGCTGGTGACTCCACTGGAGACTATTGCCACCTTTTAATAAAAGAAAAATAAGAGGGTTACTATTTGGTTAAGGAATTTTTTTTTTCAAAAATAATCTCTATTTGGCTCATTAAGTGTAATTGACTTTCATGCATCACTTTGCATAATAAAGGCTTATTGTCTAACCTTAGCTTTAGGAAAATTTTTGGATGTTGAGTAGTATTGGCTCAACAACTCTCTTTGAGTATGTTGGGAGATAGCAAAAGCATTTCACCTTATGACGAATCCCCGATCATTTTGGTGGTGTAACAAGCAATTAGTACTATTGGACTCACGTGAGGCTCCTTGCCTCACATGTGGTTAGGTATATCGATGCTCTAGTAGGACGGAGACTCTTAATCAAACCACCCTTCACCCTTTTGTGTATAGTCACCCTAGCGTTGACCCTAAGTTCCATGTACCATAATAGTGGAGATATTTGTACATATGCCCATGAAACCTTTTTTGGCATACATCATGACATCGTTATGCATACATAACATGAGAAACTCGAAAAAGGTAAATCCACAAAACCCTAAACCTGTAGTCCATTGCCCCAAAACACCTCACACATTCTCCTTATCAACATATAGACCTGGTGACCAACCACGTGGAAGGAATCCTTTTCCTAACCCACCTTCACATTCATAACATTTTTTCCTTCACAATGCTATATTCTTACCCACTTTTTTTTTTCTTTTTTTTCAAGGTATCAATGGCTAACACCTCCCGTCCTTTTGATCAAGATGCAACAAGCACCCTTTCCACCAACCTCCTTAAGAAACAGGAGGAAACTTTTAAAGCTGCACTCACCATCGCCCTTAAGACCCAAGCCAACACTTTCACCAATGCTCTTAACGCCCGTTCTACTAGTTTTACCAATGCCCTCAACTCTCAATGCTAGTCCATCATCAATGAGGACAAAGAAATGACTAATGCTAGTGTTACTCCCCCCTTCTGCTTGTGTTAAGCCTGCACCTACCCAAGCTGGGACTAGCCATGCCCCAACTTTTACTCTTCCCATTATCAATCTCACCGATGATGGGAAAGCACCTAACACTCCAATCTCTCCTATCGTGGACTTGAATGCAACCACTCCCTCTCCCACTATGAATCCTTTTCAAAGTGGAGATTTTTCTAGCTTTCTCGAAGCTAAGAAATTGATGGAGAAAATTGAGGCCATGGAGAGAACACTCAAGAACGTCAAAAAGCATTAAAACATGATAGATGTTGACTCTTTAGTTCTCTTTCCAAATGCATGGGTTCCATCAAAGTTTAAAATACTAGACATAGACAAGTTTAATGGCACCACATGTCCCAAAACTCACCTTAAAGTGTATGTGGGCGCCATGAGGCCCTTTAATATGGATGATGAGCTCCTTGCTCAGTTATTCCAATAGTCATTGACTAGAGTTGCTGTTAAGTGGTTATTAGATCTGGACCAAAATTATAAGAAAACTTGGGATGACATCTGCAATGCTTTTGTTAAGCAGTACCACTATAACATTGAGGTGGATGCCACTCGCTGAGATCTAGAAACCACTAAGCAAGGCCAAAGAGAGTCCTTCATCACGTTCCTTACAAGGTGGAGAGTAAAAGTAGCACAAATGGTGAACCGTCCATCTGAAATAGAGCAAATTAACATCATCGTCAAAAACCTCCTCCTCCAATATCAAGCTCATTTGCAAACTCAATAGCTTCCCAGCTTCAAAACTCTCATTGCCATTGCCTCCAAGATTAAGGATTTGATTCAATCGGGACAAATCAAAGATTAATCCTCTAGTTTGAGGTATCATAAGATCAACAATTACACCACCAACTCCATTACTAAAAGAGAAAGAGAGGTAAATGTTGTCTCTTATCACTAGCCAATGAGTTTGGAAAGGACTTTTTCTGAGCTAGGCATGCCCCTTAGCACCATTTATAAGAAGGCCTTAGAGGCTAATATGATTAAGCCCTTAGAACCACGACCTCCTCCAAACACCTTGCCTAAAGAATATAATGCCAATGAGATCTGTGACTATCATCAAGGGCCAGGGCACAAAACTGATGCTTGCAAGGCTCTGAAGCAAAAAATTCAAGGCCTCATTGATAGTGGAGACATCATTGCTTCTAAACCCAAAGCCTAACATTGCCACCAATCCTTTTTGAACCATTGAGCTCACTCGACCATCTCAAGCTTCACCTAATAACCAATATTTTGAAAATAGTGCTAGCGCTACTATGCCCCTATCCAAGTTTTTCGAGTCTGTGCCTAAGTCACCTGAGTTAGAATCTTTTGAGTCTGTCCAGTATTGCCCTTATGATTTTGTATTTCGCCTTCTAGGCTTATTCTTTAATGTACTCATAATGGGACTTTTATCAATAATAAAAAGTTTGAACTTTATGATTTGCTGTAATTTTTTTCTGATTCATCTTTAAATGGGACACATTAAAAAATGAAAAATATGAAAAAAAAATGAAAAAGACAAAAGGATTAATTAATTATGGCACAAAGAAAAAGAATAAAAAATCACATACATTGCATTTGCATAGCAATAGTGGGAAAGCTCATGAGCTATTTTGTACAAGACAAAGACATGATATGAATACTCCAAACATCACAGTTTACAAGATCTTGACCTATAAGAAGCCTGTTAAGGAGATATTGTGGAGAATGAACATAGAATAGATCAAAATGTATCATGACCAGCTGAATGCCACTGATGAAAAGAGAATCGATGCTCTATACAAAATTCAGGGTCATCAATGGAGAATAGCCAAGCACTTTAACTAGAAGGTGAGAGACAAGGATTTGTAGGAAGGAAATCCAGTTTTAGGAGAAATCTAAGCCCTTATTCATTATCCAAGAAGAAGTTCAAACTAAACTAGACTAGATAGTACATGCTCAAGAAGATCCTATCTGAGAGGCACCATCTTCACGGATATGGAAGCAAGTGAATTCTCCTATCCTGGCAACCCGGATCAACTGAAATGATACATCATCCAAAGATGACATCTACATTTCATTTCTATTTTTCATGCATATTAATCAGAACTATATGGACTTAATTCTCCCCAAAAGAAATAATTGATAGAAAAGTGATATCAGGGATATGTAGGCAGCCTAACTCAGGTGCAGTCCAAATTATAATATAAAATATTTTGTTTACATCGCATTCTCATTTTCTTTGTGCCTAGTATATCATTCACTTAATTCTTTTGCCTAAACCAAAAAAAAAAAAAGGAAAGAATACTCGCTAAGCTGAAAACCCAAAAAGACAGCCTAGGCAGAAATTAGAGCAAAAATAAAAGATGTCTCATTTAATAGTGATCAAATCTTGTAAAATACAAACCCATCATTTAGACAAAAAGTATAGCCATTTGAATATCCTCATTAGCTTATCCTATATCATGTAGTCCTATCAACTTGTAAGTATTTTGAACAAAAAAGCAAAAAAGACCATGTCTGAAGTCATAGTCTAGCCAGTCCTCCTCTACCTCTTGAGGTGCACATCTCTCATGTCCTTATTAGAATCAGAGTCTGCCATAATCTCCTCAAATGAGCACACCCCTTCTCCATATCTCTGTAGCTCCCTCTACTACAGTAGTAGAAGTACGATAGAATCAGAACTACTCACCACAATAATATAAAAAACCCTCTCTTGAGTACTAGTAGTTTGAAACTACTTTCAAAAATCCTTCTTTGCAATTCAGAAGATACAATCCTCCTCTAAAGTAGTCATTCTCTAAACCTCTAATGTCATCCTGTCCTCACAACAGTCACAGTCTCCTTTGTCACTGCCACCATAGTTTTAGTCACTATTGCAATATGTGGTGTCACACTTTTAGTAGATCCCCAAGTCTCATTTAAAAATTGAATCACCCCTCTGTCTATGTTGCAGTCCTTGCTCCACTAATGGTTTCTCTTGTAGCCCATCCTTCCTCAGCTATGTCACCCTCAGCAGGGCAGCCTGGTACTCTTTCTCAACTAGCCAAACCACCTTTATCAATCACCTATCATGCCTCTCTATGGTCCTAAGTGAAATCTTAAAATAAATAGCATGATAACTCCTCAGCCAGCCATCACTTAATAGCTCTAGTAATGGGAGCTATGATCTGCATAGACTTCAAGAAAAAAAACTTGGGGCATATCCTGAGTTTGCCTCATCTACCTCAAAACTCTCATTCCTTAGTGGAAAGTCATTCAAACCAAGCGTAACAGGCAAACCACTCGACACTTATGGCCCCCAATCGCGAGAGATCTAATCATTTACCATTGGCAGTGCTAAAAATGTATCCTCCGAGAGCAAGTTGCAAGCAACCATCCTATTCGATCTCTGACAGAGTCTCAATAAGGCATGTGTGGACTGAAAAACAGGGGCCATCACCTGAAAATAATCCATCAGCCACAGTTCTAAGATAACCTAAAACCTAAAACAAACACCCACAAAGCACCCCCAATAGAAAGGGTGAGAATAGACAAAGTTTTCTTACTTGGTGAATAATTAGTAAGACAGGTCATCTCTCAAAATCTCCAACAAAGTAGTCAAGGCTCATCAGTGTCTTTTCTAGCACAGTTCTAACCACAAATACCTCTATTCCATTTGCCACTCTGGCATCACCCTAATCAACAGACTTGTATTTGACACCCAAATAAAAAATTAACATGTTAAGCCTCTGCCCTCTTAATCACAATGGTCAAATTCACTTGACCATCACTCACCATCATCTGACTTATGACATCTTGAGACAAGTCCAAAAAAAAACTCTTGAAAAATCCAGGAGATGCAAAACTCTAAGCTCTGGCACCACCAAAGCTACCTTCGAATTGTAGCCAAGCCATACTACTGAACTCCTCCTCAACAGCACCAAAATAGAAAATACAGGCCACCAGATTCCAAAACTTGAAGCAACCATTCGAACTCCTTATAAAGCCACCATGAAAAATATCCCATATCAAAGTTGAGTTTCTCAAACTTTGTAAAGTTTCTTAGTCCACAAATGCATGTCTCTGCAGGACACAAAAGTCATATGAAAAAAATTGCATTCATAAAGTAAATATGTGAATCCACCCTCAAGCATCCATGTAATCATCCATTACAGATATCATCATAAATCATGCATGGCATAGAAGTCAAACAAAAGGTCTATAAATTCTGAAACACGCATGCATCATATGTGCAGTAGCATCTATGCAATCATCTACAATCATGCACCATCATACATAAGTCGAGCCAATAGCTTCACTAGCCTCTCCTAAAGCTAACCAGTATTTCCTTAAAGCTTACCTGTGCTTCTTTAAAGCTAAATGATACCTTTTTAGATCTAATCAATGAAGTGTGACATCTAGAGTCATTTTACTCTCAACAAAGTTCCTTTGAGCCTTCCGAAAGGCCCAACCCCTTACATTGAGAAGCCCAAGTTTCTTTGGCGCAACCAAAATCTTGTCAAAATCTCTTGAGCTGACTTACTATAAGCCAAGGCTCTTCCTTTACTGAAATCTTTTCAAAATCTATCAAGTCGACTCACCATAGGTCAAGGCTCCCCTCCTATCAAAATCTTTTCAGAATCTCTTGAGCTAACTTGCCATAGGCCAAGGCACTCCCTTTATCAAGACATTTTCATAATCTATCGAGCCAACTTGCCATAAGCTAAGGCTCTTCCTTTACCAATCTCTCGAGTCGACTCACTATAGGTCAAGACTCTCCTTTTACTAAATTATCTTGTCCAAAATTCTCTTCCACCTATAAATGTCTAGAAATGGTCACCTAGACATCCATATGGTTCTTTTTTCCATCTTTTTTTATGCAAATCCATCAATTCACCTAAAAATATCTAGCCACTAGCTTAGATGTTTTTCTCACTTTCATCCATCAGCCGCATTTTCCACCCATAAATGTTTAGGAATGATTGTTGTGGTTCTTTTTACCATTTTCCTTTTTCAATCATGTTTCCCACCCAAATATGTCTAAGCATCGACCTAGACATCACTTTGGCTCCTTGTACCACCCTTCCCTTGGGTTCACTATCATCATAATTGAGGTTTGTTTAAATCTTCTTTACCTCTAACATTAAGGCCGGACAGATAGTCTTGATTGAGATTTACCCCATATCAACTTTATCTCCAACATTAAGACGGGACAAATAGCCTTGATTGAAATTCACCAAACCTTCTTTATCTTATAACATTAAGGCCGAATAGATAGCCTTATTTGAAATTCACCAAGACTATTCTTGCATCTAACATCAAGGTCGGACCAATAGCCATTGACAAAACTTCATTTATCCTGGAGGCATTCTGAACTCTCAATTTTACACCCTCAGCATCTAACCGCAGCGTTAGCACTTGCTGAATTTAATGCGTTGTACAAAGCCATTACGGTGGTCTCGTTAATCGGTTAATGGGTGGGGGTTTGGGGGGCAGCACCGCCAAAATAAAATTTTTTAGACTTCATTTACATTGCCACCAGACATCCAAATTTCCCAAACTCCATACCAACAACCAATCTCTAAAAAAAAAAAAAAAGAGAAACCTTGAAAAATGTGCCAGTGCCACGTGGCTGCCGCAAAACAAGAGTGCAGCGTCGCGTCAAATCTATGCAGTGCTGCACGCCTTGTTTGCAGCGTACTGCAAATGTCTGATGCAGTGCTGCACAAGCTTGGTGCGGCACTGCAAAGGCCTGGTGTGGCGCTGCACCAGGTTCTACGAGCTTCTAATCCCTGTGGGCCCCACTTGTACAGAAAATGACCCTTTTACCCCTTTCAGTATAATTTTCAGCCATTTCTAACCCTACCCCTCATGGTCTTTTCACATTTTCATTACCTAAACTACCCTCGCCCACTTTTCCTATAAATACTCCATTTACTTCTCATTTCTACACACCTCTGGAATTTGAGTAGATTGCTATCCTCAAATTCCTCTCTTCTTCTCCCTCCAATCACTCTCTAATTAATTAATTACCTCACCCTAACCAAGTTAATTAATCTTTTTAATTAACTAAAACTCTTTTTTTTTAATTAATCACTCAATTAATTAATTAATTAATCTTTTTTAATTAATTAATTAATCACTCTTTTTTCAAAAATCATTCATTTTTCCAAAATCAAATTAATCATTTTCCTTAATTCACCATTCCTGCAAATTAGTTAATTAATCTTTTTAATTAATTAATCCATCCATCCTTTTCATCACACTAATTAGTTAATTAATTATTTTAATTAATTAATTAATCTCTCAATCAATCCAATCACCCAATCCTGATAAAATGGAACTTTAGTTTGGTAAAACTCTCCACCCACCAAAAGTCAAGGTATTAGCCTTTTCCTCTCAAACCCAAATCAAATCAATCAATATGATCAATCCCTAAACCTCTCCACTTAATCGTGGAACGAACTACATGGGTTTTGATCCCCATTCGATGGGGTACGTAGGCACGTTTGGAATCTAAATCCAAACCTCAAATCTAAATCTCTATCAATCTCTTTTCTCTTTTTTTTTTTAATCAATTTGTGAATGTTTTATTTTCATCATGCATTCATGTTTTGCCATATTCATGCATTTTCTTTAATATCATCTTATAAATGTCATTCATGAAATCTAATTTTCAAGTCAAATTAAACTTAAGAGCCAATTTTTGATTATTTAAAACCAAAAACTAGTCTCTGAGCTTAACTTGGTTCGAGACTAGTGATTTTATCCATGGGCAATTTAAAGTGAAAAATTAATAAATTGGAGTCAAGTTGGGTTTTTTCTTAATCTTCCCATTTAAAAATAAATTAGGGTGGTGACTCCTAAAATTATTTTCAAAATCAATCAATCCAAACCCAAGGGTTCCATCATGAGTGTAAACCCGAATAAGCATCTCGGTTCCCTCAGCGGACCAGGCCGGTGCTCAGGCGAGGCCTCACAGCTGGCGACTCCACTGGGGACTGATTGCCACCTTTTTTTTATCAATAAAAAGGAAAATAAGAGGATTACTATTTGGTTAAGGAAAATTTTTCCAAAATAATCTCTATTTGGCTCATTAAGTATAATTTAACTTTCATGCATCACTTTGCATAATAAAGGCTCCTTGTCTAAACTTTAGCTTTAGGAAAATTTTGGATGGCGAGTAGCATTGGCTTGACAACTCTCTTTATGTATGTTGGGAGATAGTGAAAGCATTACACCCTGTGACGAATCCCCGATCATTTCGGTGGTGTAATGAGTAATCAGTACTGTCAGACCCACGCGAGGCTGCTTGCCTCACATGTGGTTAGGTATATCGATACTCTAGTGGGACAGGGACTCTTAAATCAAACCACCCTTCACCCTTGTACATATAGTCACCCTAGCGTTTGATCTTAGGTTCTATGTACCATAATAATTGATACTCTTGCATGTTCATGAAACCTTTGTCAACATGCATCACGCCATGATCATGCATATATAACATGAGAAACTCGACAAAGTAAACCCTCAAACACCTCAAAGACCCAAATTGGTGGTCTGTTATCCCAAAAACACCTCACACACTCACCTTGTCAACATATAAACCTAGTGACCAACCATGTGGAAGGAATCTTTTTCCCGACACACTTTTATATTCATGCCATTTTCCTTCACAATTCTATTTTCTCACTCATTTTTTCTGTCTTTTTTCTGTTTCAAGGTACCAATGGTCAATACCTTCAACTTCGATCAATAAGCCATGAGTGCTTTCTTCACCAGCCTCCTCAAGAAATAAGAGGAAACTTTTTAAGCTGCACCGCTCTTCAGACCCAAGCTAAAACTTTTACTAATACTCTCAATGCCCAGTCTGCCACCTTTACTGATACCCTCAACTCCCAACGCCAGTCCATCATCAATGAGGTCAAGGAAATAACCAATACCACTATCGCTCCCCCTCCTGCTCTTGTTGAGCCTGCATTTGTCCAAGCCGGGACTAGCCATGCCCCTACTTTTACTCCTCCCATTATCAATCTCACCGATAAAGGGAAAGCACCTGAGACTCCAACCTCTCTTACCATAGACTTAAACACAACCACTTCCTCTCCCACTACGAATCATTTTCAAAGTGGAGATTTCTTTAGCTTTCCCAAAGCTAAGAAATTGATGGAGAAAGTTGAGATCATGGAAAAAATGCTCAAGAACGTGAAAAAGCATGAGGACATGATAGATGTCGACTCTTTAGCTCTCTTCCCAAATGCACAAGTTCCACCAAAATTTAAAATGCTGGTCATGGATAAGTTTAATGGCACCATGTGTCCTAAAACTTATCTCAAGATGTATGTGGGTGCCATGAGACTTTTCGGTGTGGACGACGAGCTCCTTGCTCAGTTATTCCAATAGTCATTAACTGAAGCTACTATTAAGTGGTTACTAGATCTCGACAAAAATCATAAGAAGACTTGGGTTGACATATGTAATGCATTTGTCGAGCAATATCACGACAACATCGAGGTGGATGTCACCCGTCGAGATTTGGAAACCACCAAACAAGGGCCAAGAGAATCCTTCACCTCGTTCTTTATAAGGTGGAGAACAAAAGCAGCTCAAATGGTGAACCGTCCATCTAAAATAGAGCAAATTGACATCATAGTCAAGAACCTCCTCCCTCAATATTAGGCTCATTTGTAAACACAGTACCTCCCTAACTTTAAAGCTCTCATTGCCACCGCTATCAAGATCAAGGATTTGATTCAATTAGGATGAATCAAGGATGAATCCTTTAGGTATCACAAGAACACCGCCAACGCCATCCAAAGAGAGGGGGAGGTAAATGTTGTGTCCTATCACAAGCCAATGAAGTTAGAAACAAGGAGGACCTTCTCTGAGCTAGGCATGCCCTTTAGCGTCGTTTATAAGAAAGCCTTTGAGGCTAATATGGTTAAGCCTTTAGACCCACGACCTCATCTAAACCCCTTACCCAAGGGTTATAATGCTAATGAGCACTATGATTATCATCAAGCACCAGGGCATAAAACTAATGCATGCAAGGTTTTGAAGCATAAAATTTAAGGCCTCATTAATAGTGGAGACATCATTGCTCCCAAACCCAAAGTCTAGCATAGCCAAACTCATCCAACTGTCTCAAGCCTCACCTAATAATTGGTATTTTGAGAAGAGTGCCAACACTGTTGTGCCCCTATCCAAGTCCTCTAAGTCCATGTCCGAGTCATTTGAGTTCATGTCTAAGTCACTTGAGTCAGGGTCTATGTCAGAGTCTTTTGAGTTTATTTTCTATTAAATTTTTCTTTTTGAGTCTGTCAAGTCTTTTCCTTCTGAGTTTGTATTTTGCCTTCTAAGCTTATCCTTTAATGTACTCATGATGGGACTCTTTTTTCAGTAATAAAAGTTTAAACTTTTTAATTTGCTTTAATTTTTTCTAATTCATCTTTAAGTGGGACATCTTTAAAAAAAAAAAGAACAAAAAAATGAAAAAGACAAAAAAAATGAAAAAGACAAAAGGATCAACTAATTATGGCACAGAGAAAAAAATAAAAAAAAATCTCATACATTGCATCTGCATGACAGTAGTGAAAAAGATCATGAGCTATTATGCACAAAGACAAGGACATGATAGGGATACTCCAAGCATCACAGTTTACAAGATCTTGACCTACAAGAAGTTTGTTGAGAAGAAGCTGTGGAGAACGAAGACAAAGTAGGAAGATCCTATCTGATAGAGGCACTATCTTCATAGACATGGAATGAAGTGAATTCTCCCATCTTGGCAATCCGAGTCAGCTAAAAAGATACATCATCCAAAGATGACATCTACATTTCATTTTTGTTTCTCATGCATATGTAATCAGAAATACGTGGACCTTATTCTCCCTAAAAGAAATAATTGATGGAAAAGTGATGTAAGGGATACGTAGGCAGCCCAACTCAGGTGCGGCCTAAATCATAATACAAAATATTTTATTTGCATCGCATTCTCATTTTCTTTGTGCCTAGTACATTGATCACTTAATTCTTTTGCCTAAAAAAAAAAAGAGAAGAATGCTTGCTAAGTTGAAAACCTGAAAGGGCAGCTTAGGCAGAAATTAGAACAAAAATAAAAGATGTCTCATTTAATGATGATCAAATCTTGCAAAGTACAAACCCATTATAAAGGATAGCCCTTTCAATGTCGTCTATAGCTTATCCTGTTTCATGTAATCCTGTCAACCTGTAATTATTTCAAAAAAAAAAAAATGGGGGGGGGGGGTGGGGGTCATGTCTGAAGTCATGATCTAGCCAGTCCTTCTCTACCTTCTAAGATGCAAACCTCTCGTGTCCTCATTAAAGTCAAAGTCTATCAGTCACTACTGTAACCTATGGTGTCACACTTCAAGTAGATCCCTAAGTCTCCTTCAAAGAACAAGTCACCCACTTTGTTTGGGCTGCAGTCCTCTTCCCACTACTAGTGGCTCCTCATACAGTCTCTCCTTCCTTAACTGCTTCATCCTCTATTCCTCTCAGTAGGGCAGCCTGGTACTCTTTCTTAATTGGCCAAACCACCTTTATCAACTACCTAGTATACCTCTCTGTGGTCCCAAGTGAAATCCCAAAATAAATAGCATGATAACCCCTCAGCCAGCCATCACCTGATAGCTCTAGTAATAGGAGCTATGATCTGTACAGACTCCAAGAAAGAAAAACTGGGGGCATACCCTAAGTCTGCCTCATCTGCCTCAAGACCCTAATCCCCTAGTGGAAAGCATTCAAACTAAGCCCAATAGGTAAACCACTCAACACCCATTGCCTCCAATCGTGAGTGATCTAATCCTTTACCATTGGCAGGGTTAAAAATGTCCTCTGGGGGCAAGCTGCAAGCAACCATCTTATCTGACCTCTGATTGAGTCTCAGTAAGGCATGTGCCTACTAAAAAATAGGGGCCACCATTTGAAAATGATCCATCAACCACACTTCCAAAATAACCTAAAACTTAAAGACACCCACAAAGCACCTCCAATAGAAAGGGTAAGAGTAGACAAAGTTTTCTCACTTGGTGAATAACTAACAAGACAGTTCATCTTTCTAAATCTTGAACAAAACAATTGAGGCTCATCAATGTCTTTGCCAGCACAACTCTAACCACAAAAGGCCTTGTTACATATGCTACTGTGGCATCACCCTAATCAACAAACCCATAACTGACACTAAAACAAAAAATAAAGGCCCTTACGTTGAGCCTCTGCATCCCTTATATCACCCTGGTCACTGGAATCATGGAACTTCTCAATCACAGTGGCCAAATTCATTTAACCATCACCAACCATCATTTGGCTTGTAACATCTTGAGGCAAGTCAAAAACTCCTAAAAAATTTAAAAAAATGTTGAACTTTAAACTCTGGCACCGCTAGAGTTGCCTTGAGTTGTAGCCAAGCCATATTCCTTATTTCCTTGGAATAGGCGCAGGTCCTCCTCAGTAGCACCAAAACAGAAACCACGGGCAACTAGATTCCAAAATTTGAAGCAACCCCTCAAACTCCTCGTAATACCACAATGGCAACCATCTCATACCAACCCAAGTTGAGTTCCTCAACCTTATCGAGTTCCTTAGTCCATAAATGCATGTCTCTACAGGACACAAAGGTCACATAAAAAAATTATATTCATAAAGTAACTGCGTGAATCTGCCCTCGTGCATCCATGCAACCATTCATTACAGGCATCGCCATAAATCATGCATGACATAGAAGTCAGGCGAAAGGTCCATGAATTCTGAAATGTGCATGCATCATTTGCAATCATATGCAATCATACATCATCATGCATAAGCTAAGCCAATAGCCTTACTAGCCTCTCCTAAAGCTAACCAGTTCTTCCTCAAAGCTTACCGATAGCTTTTAAAGTTGACATGTGCCTCTTTGAAGCTAAATGATAACTTTCTAGATTTAATCAACAAAGCGTGACTTCTAGAGTCCCTCTACTCCCAGGAAAGTTCCTTTGAGCCTTCTAAAAGGCCCAACACTTCACATTCAGAAGCCCAAGTTTCTTTGGCACAACCAAAATCTTAAGTCAACTAGCCATAAGCTGAGGCTCTTCCTCAGAATCTCGCAAGCCGACTCGCCATAGGTTGAGGCTCTCTGTTCACTAAATTATCTTGTCCAAAATCATCTTTACCTCTAGCATTAAGGCCAAATATATAGCCTTGATTGAGATTTGCCCAAATCTTCTTTACATTAAGGTCAAACATATAGCCTTGATTGAACCCCAAATCATCTTTTACCTCTACATTAAGGCCGAACAGATAGCCTTGATTGAGATTTACTCTAGACCTTCTTTATCTCCCACATTAAGGCCAGACAGATAGCTTTGATTGAGATTCACCCAAATCATCTTTACCTCTAGCATTAAGGCCAAACAGATAGCCTTGATTGAAATTTACCCCAAATCACCTTTATCCCCAACATTAAGGCTGGACAGATAGCTTTGATTGAAATTCATCGAACCTTTTTTATCTCTAACATTAAGGTCGGATAGATAGCCTTGATTGAAATTCATCGAACTTTTTTTTATCTCTAATATTAAGGCCAGACAGATAGCCTTGATTGAAATTCACCAAACTTTCTCTATCTCTAACATTAAGGCCAGACGAATAGCCTTGATTGAAATTTACCAAACCTTCTCTATCTCCAACATTAAGGCAGGATGGATAGCCTTGATTGAAATTCACCAAACCTTCTCTATAGCCTTGATTGAAATTCACCAAACCTTCTCTATCTCCGACATTAAGGCCGGACGGATAGCTTTTAATGAGATTCGTCTCAAGCATTCTCCAGCATTAAGGCCGAACAGATAGCCTTGATTGAAATTCACCAAACCTTCTCTATCTCTGACATTAAGGCTGGACAGATAGTCTTGATTGAGATTTGCCTAAAACATTCTTCATCGCTAACATTAAGGCTGAACAAATAGCCTTAATTGAAATTCACCAAGACCATTTTCGCAACCAACGTTAAGGCCGAACATATAGCAATTGATAAAATTTCATTTATGCTAGAGGTCCTCCTTTCAAAAGACATGAAAAGAATACATAAGCCCAGAGTCTGATATGGCACCTCTTCCTAACGTTCACTATCATCAGAATCACCTTTTGTTTAAAGCCAATTCTGATGAAGGGGCAGCTGTGAACCCTCAATTTTACACGCTCAGCATCCAACCGCAGCCTTAGCACTTGCTGAATTTAATGTGTTACGCGAAACTATTATGATGGTCCCGCTAACCTATTAGTGGGCGAGGGTTTGGGGGTAGTGCCTCCAAAACAAAATTTTTTAGACTTCATTTACATTGCCACCAGACATCCAAATTTCCCAAATTCCATACCAACAATCAATCTCTAAGAAAAAAAAAAAGAAAAGAAACCTCAAAAAATGTGCTAGCGCCACGTGGTTGCTGCAAAATAGGAGTACGGGCCGAGTCAAACTTATGTGGCATTGCACGCCTTATTTGCAGCATGCCGCAAATGCCTAGTGCAGCGCCGCACAGGCCTGGTCAGGCGCTGCACCAGGTTCTACGAGCTTTTGATCCTTATGGGCCCCACCTGCGTAGAAAATGACCTTTTTACCTCTTTCAGTATAATTTTCAGCCATTTCTAGCCCTATCCCTCATGGTCTTTTCACATTTTCATTATCTAAACTACCCTCGCCCACTTTTTCTATAAATACCCCCCTTCACTTCTCATTTCTATACACCTCTGGAATTTGAGTAGATTGCTATCATCAAATTCCTCTCTTCTTCTCCTTCTAATCACTCTCTAATTAATTAATTAATCTTTTTAATTAATTAATTATCTCACCCTAACCAAGTTAATTAATCTTTTTAATTAACTAAAACTCTTTTTTTAATTAATCACTCAATTAATTAATTAATTAATCTTTTTTAATTAATTAATTAATCACTCTTTTTTTCAAAAATCATTCATTTTTTCAAAATCAAATTAATCATTTTCCTTAATTCACCCTTCCTCCAAATTAATTAATTAATCTTTTTAATTAATTAATCCATCCATCTTTTTCATCACACTAATTAGTTAATTAATCATTTTAATTAATTAATTAATCTCTTAATCAATCCAATCACCCGGTCCTGATAAAACGGAATTTCGGTTTGTTAAAATCCTCGACCCATTAAAAGTCAAGGTATCAGCCTTTTTTTCTCAAACTCAAATCAATCTGATCAACCCCTAAACCCCTTCACTTAATCGTGGAATGAACTACATGAGTTTTGATCCCCATTCGATGGGGTACGTAGCACGTTTGGAATCTAAATCCAAACCTCAAATCCAAATCTCTATCAATCTTTTTTCTCTTTTTTTTTTTAATTAATTTGTGAATGTTTTATTTTCACCATGCATTCATGTTTTGCCATATTCATGCATTTTCTTTAATATCATCTTATAAATGTCATTCATGAAATCCAATTTTCAAGTCAAATTAAACTTAAGAGCCAAATTTTAATTATTTAAAACCAAAAACCTAGTCCCCGAACTCAACCTAGTTCGAAATTAATGATTTTATCCATGGGCAATTTAAAGTGAAAAATTAATAAATTGGAGTCAAGTTAGGTTTTTCCTTAATCTTCCCATTTAAAAATTAATTAGGGTGGTGACTCCTAAAATTATTTTCAAAATTAACCAATATGAACCCGAGGGTTCCATCATGAGTGTAAACCCAAATGAGCATCTCGGTTCCCTCTAGCGGACCGGGCCAGTGCTTGGGCGAGGCCTCACAGGCATTTTTCTAAAGGACCTGACAAGAACATACAAAACCATAAGCTGATATGGCACCTTTTCTCAGCATTCACCATCATCATAATTACCTTTAGTTCAAAGCCAATTCTGATGAGGGGGCAACTGTGAACCCTCATTTCAACACCTCCAAAATTAAATTCTGAAGACTTCAAAATCGACCGAAGTATTCTTAGCACAATTTGACGTCTTTCCTATACTGATCAGACCTTCTGTATCAGATAGTATTTTTCCAAAATCGACTGAAACTCTCTCTCAGACTAACTACTCAAATGTTCTAAAATTAATTTTGAACATATTGACACTGACCAATAATTTTTCTAAGCTCT
The DNA here is from genome assembly GCA_947687605.1 of Reutealis trisperma. Lineage (NCBI taxonomy): Eukaryota > Viridiplantae > Streptophyta > Magnoliopsida > Malpighiales > Euphorbiaceae > Reutealis > Reutealis trisperma. The sequence goes on from CANTUT010001389.1 coordinate 94,197, forward strand.
AAAACTCCCAAAAACTAACCTGAAAGCCTAAAAAATGGACCAAAAACCAACTAGAAAAGCAAGCTAGAAACTAACCTTGCTCTACGCCACCTAAGCGCGGCGGCTGCCCCTCTCCTAGCGCAGATCCACGCCACCATAGTGCAGATCCGTGTTGCCTTGGCAGGCTGAAATGCCCAAAATGCCCTTTTCTAATTTTTTTTATAATTTTTTTTTAGCCCTATCCTTTTCGTCTTTTCACATTTTCACTTTTCAAATCACCCTCACCTCATTTTCCTATAAATAGTCTTTCCATTTTCTTATTTCAAATACATCTTGAGTTAGAGTTGATAGGTATTCTCTAATTCCACTCTTCTTCTCCCTCCAACCACTCTCTAATTAATTAATTAATCTTTTTAATTAATTAATTAACTCACTCTAACTAAGTTAATTAATCTTTTTAATTAACAAAAACTCTCTTTTTTAATTAAAATTAATCACTAAATTAATTAATTAATTAATCTTTTTAATTAATTAATTAATCACTTTTTAAAAATCAAATTAATCATTTTTCTTAATCCACCCTTCATCCAAATTAATTAATTAATCTTTTTAATTAATTAATCCATCTATCCTTTTCATTATATTAATTAGTTAATTAATTATTTTAATTAATTAATTAATCTTCCAATCAAATCTAATCATCCGGTCTGGATAAAACGGAACTTCAGTCCAGTAAAACTTTCTACCCACCAAAAGCTAATGTATTAGCCTTTTTCTCTCAAACCCAAATCAAATCAATTAATCTAAACAACTCTTAAACCCCTCCACTTAATCGTGGAATGAATTACGTGGGTTTTGATCCCTATTCAATAGGTATGTAGGCACGTTTGGAATCTATAACCAAACCTCAAATCAAAATCCCAATCAATCTCCTTTCCCCTTTTTTAATTAATGTAATTTGTGAATGTTTTATGTTAATTTTCTCATTGCACTCATGCATTAATCATGATAAATCATATAATATTTGTCATTTATGAAATTAATTTTTTAAGTCAAATTAAAATTAAGAGCCAAATTTAGATTATTTAAAACCAAAAACCTAGTCCATAAACTCAACCTGATTCGAGGCTAGTAATTTTATCCATGGGTAAATTAATTGAAAATTAATGAACTGGAGTCAAATGGGTTTTTCCTTAATTTTTCCATTTAAAAATAAATTAGGATGGCGACTCCCAAAATCATTTTCAAAATCAACTAATCCGAACCCGAGAGTTCCATCATAAGTCTAAACCCGAATGAACATCTCGGCTCCTTCTAGCCAGCTAAGCCGGTGCTCGGGTGAGACTTCACAGCAAGTATAAGGTTTACAATAGATTAAGGATGCTAAGGAGATTGATAATTTCATTTACAATATGGAGAGATACTTTGATGCGATGGGCATCATTGATGAGGTAGCAAGGTTATGCACAATTCCCTTGTATCTCTTTGATATGGCTATTATCTAGTGGTGTCATAAGTGGGATGACATAAATAAGGGCTTGGCCATAATCAACACTTGGGAAGTGTTTGTTAAGGAGCTAAATCTACCTTGAGAACGCTAAGAATGATGCATGACTAAGCTTCATCATCTCCAATGCAAGGAAGGCTAGATTTGGAAGTATGCAAAGGAATTTTTAGAGCTTATTTGAGATATTAAATATAGGGGACAAAAATGCTCTTTTTTGCTTTTCTGATGGCCTATTAAGTTGCATAAAATTAGAGCTACAGCGATGAGTATGCCAGACCTTGCCATAACAATAGTGGCTGCAAAATCTGTAATAAAGTTCTAAAGGCAAGATCCCACTAAATCTAAAGGGAAATTCCTCGAAAGTTGGAAAAGTGGGGGAAACAAGGACACGTCTCCTAGAGATCACTATTAATCCAAGGGGGTGGACAAGGGCAAGGGTAAGGTGGAGGAGAAAGGGGATTCTTTAAGGAAGATATCTTATTTCCTATGTAAAGGACCACATAAGGTGTTTGAGTTCCCAAAGTAGGAGAAATCGATTGCCTCAGTGTATCAAGAAGAGAGGTAGGACAAAAGGAGACTTACTTCTATACAACTTTTGAATGCCATCCAAGTAAGGAAGGATGTGCAACCCCAAAGTCACATGTATATGGAGATTGAAATTAAGGGTGTGAACCCTTAATTTTACACCCTCATCATCCAGCTGCAACTTGACATCTGCTAAGATTAATGCACTATGTAGAGCCAACACAGCAATGGGTAGGGGTCAAAGGGGTAGCACCCCCAGAGCAAAAAATGGACTTTCAGTCATATTATTATGAAGAGACTTAATTTTCGGACACTAACATTTTTCCTACCCTGATCGGACCTTCTGCATCAGGCAATATTTTTCCAAAACTAATCGAATCTTTTCTCATACTGACTATTTAATTATTTTAAAATTAATTTTGAGTTTATCAAAGTTGATCGATGAATTTTTGAGCACTGAAATTCCCAGAAACTAAACTAGAAGTCTCAAAACCTGACCTGAACACAAAGCAGAATTTCAATTGGCATGGCCACCGAAGCATGCCTCTCGCCTTGCCAACATTGCGCCAGTGGCTCCATTGACACAAGCCCCATTTCCTTTTTTACTGTTCCCAAAATACACCTAATATGATTTTTCAGCATTTTTCTAGCCTTACTCTTTTGGTTTTTTCACTTTTTCACTTTCCAAATTACCCTCACTCTTATTTTCCTATAAATTCTCCCCTCATTTTTTCTCATTTCTCTACATCCTTTGAGTTAGAGTTGATAGTTATCCTCTAATTCCTCTCTTCTTCTCCCTCTAAGCACTCTCTAATTAATTAATTAATCTTTTTAATTAACTAAAATTCTCTTTTTTTAATCACTCAATTAATTAATTAATCACTTTTTAAAATCAAATTAATCATTTTTCTTATTCCATCCTTCATCCAAATTAATTAATCAATCTTTTTAATTAATTAATCCATCCATCATTTTCATCATATTAATTAGTTAATTAATCATTTTAATTAATTAATTAATTAATCTCCCAATCAATCCAATCATCCGGTCTCGATAAAATGAAACTTTGATCAAGTGAAACTCTTTGCCATCCAAAAACAAAGGTATCTGCCTTTTCTTCCACTCACAAACCCAAATCCAATCAATCAATCCAATTAACTCTTAAAACCCTCTACTTAATCATAGAATGAACTATGTGGGTTTTAATCCCCATTCAATAGGGTATGTATGCACATTTAGAATCTAAATTCAAACCTGAAAATCAAATCCCAATCAATCTCCTTTCCCCTTTTTGATTAATGTAATTTGTGAATGTTTTATTTTAATTTTCTCCTTGCACTCATACCATGCTCATGCATTAATCATGATATTATAATTGTCATACAATATGTGTCATTCATGAAATTAAATTTCAAAATCAAATTAAACTTAAGATCCAAATTTAGATTATTTAAAACTAAAAAACCTAGCCCCCAAACTTAACCTGGTTCAAGGCTAGTGATTTTATCCTTAGGTAAATTAATTGAAAATTAATGAATTGGAGTCAATTGGATTTTTTCTTAATTTTCCCATTTAAAAATAAATTAAGATGGCGACTCCCAAAATCATTTTCAGAATCAACCAATCCAAACTCGAGAGTTCCATCGTGAGTCTAAACCAGAATGAGCATCCCGATTCACTCTAGCTAATCGGCTCTATACCCGGGCAAAGCCTCACAAAGGGTAAAGTTATACATGCCATGGCAGATATAGGAACGGATATTGTACACATGGCAGAAAACCTACATTAGGGGATTGGGTTGAAATACTCTAAAGAGGAACACTTTATCAAAGGCGTAAACTCAAGAAGGCTATCAATTGTGGGCATAACACGAGGCACAAACATGAAGATTGGCTAATGGCAAGGTAAGGTTGGCTAATGGCAAGATAAGCCAATATTACCATTGCTTTAATTGATTTTCATAAGATTTACTTACGCATAGATTTTCGACATGGTAAAGGCATTCGTGGTTCTATACGACAACACCATGTGTATCATTCAAAAGAATGGGAAACCCATTACGGTGCTCATTTAGTGCGAGATTGGGGGCAATGGCATGCTAACGACCTTGCAACTATCCAAGGAGGATGAGAAGCCAAGTAGGGCAGAGGTGCCCAAGCATTCCCTAAAGTTGCCTGAGGATGGTGCAGAGGTGAAGCCCATCCATCAGTAGGAATAACCCAAGATGGGTGAAACATAGGCATGGGTTCCCAAAAGCCAACCAATCTTTGATTGGGGGAAAAAGGATGGAACGGGGGAGCATATGTTGCCACAACTAGACAATACTAAGCTTACTAATGTACAAGCAAATGCCATTAATTCAACCAAAGACGGTGAGGTGAAGTAATTAAGGCATCTTACTATACATAAGAGCTGTGAGCCAATGGGTACTGATAGGTAGTGTAAGGCTTAAGTGAGGAAACTTACCAATGCTAATTATCCTACCAACAGTTTGCTGGAGCACATTATATCGGGCATACATTATGACCAATAAGCCAAGAGCCTGATAACCTTGTCAAGCAAGGCAAGACAATGAGGTATTAGCTTGATTGGGGATTATTGCACACCAAGGGATGGATAGTGTGTGCCATAGCATGCCAACTTACAGAAGGAGGTGCTAGAGGCATGCCATGATAGCTAGCCATCCAAGTATGCACAATATTAGAGTCTCATAAAGGATTGTTACTACTGACTTCTCATGTAGGAAGATGCAAAGGGCTACATGCTTGCTTGTCTTATATGCTAGTAAGATAAGATGAAGCTGTAGAGGAGTGAATTGAGTGGCCCTAGCATGTTTAAAAGGGTGGGGTAGCAGCTACTCACACTAGTGTGAACCATTAATTTTACACCCTTACAATCTGGTTGCAGCTTGAGACCTGTTGAGATTAGTGCACCCTCCAGTTTGTATTTGAACCTTAGAAGTACCTAGGCTCGGTAAATAAACCTCCGAAAGTCAAAATTGCCAAAATCAACAAACTAGAAAATGGAGCCTTAGGAACCAAAACCTATCCCTTTGACCTCTGAACCACCCTTAAATCATCCAAGATTGAATAACAATCACAACGCAACTGGAATTACACAAATCATATCAAAAATATGTTAAAATAGGCCAAAACAGGACAAAAGCAGGTCGAATTAAGTCTGGATGTTGCTAGTGCTGGTCGACACCATTGTGGTGCTACTGGCATGGCCAGCACCATTATGGTGCTGCCCGTGCCACCGGTATGCCATCCTCCCTCTGGTTTCTTCCTGTTTTGCCCTTAGTTTTTTCTATAAATAGGGTCCACTCCTAATCACTTGACACATTATTTCAGATATGAAAAGTCGCTAATTTTTATTCATTTTGTGAGATACTAATCCAAGTTGGAGTTTAGATCTGGTGCAAGACTTGCCCTGTTCATTTGAAGAAATAAAAAAACCAAGGTATAATTTCTTCTTTCAAGATTTCTTAAATTAGATATAGAATTCTCTCTTTTATATCTTTCCTTAAGTCTAAAACTAAAAAGATCTAATCTTCTTAATTTTAAATCTGAACTAAATTAACAAATCAAATAAGCCTCCTCCGAAACCCCTCCTTCGTAAGAAGGAAAAACTGCGTGGGGTTGGATTCTCATTCAAAGGGATATGCAAGCATGCTAGTCTTTTTGGCATCAACTCCAAAATATTTTTGTTTTAAATAATTCACCCTTTATCCTTTGTTTGCTTCGATGAGTTATTTCTATTTTATTTTATTCTATTTATACATAATTGTGTTGTTTCTTTTATACTAATCTCTTTTTTATTCTAAGATTATTGCAATTAGTTGAGGAATGTGTGCTTTCCTACGACCCATAAGGGCTAGAGAAAAGATCCTCTCTTTCATTTGTTTTTAATCCATTTTGCTTGTAATAATTCTTAAATAAATTTTATTTTAGTTATTACTTTATAATTGTCATGCATAGCATGGATATTATTACTCAAGTATCATCTTTATTTTTGTTCATGAAATTTATTTTAAGTTATTTTATATTAAAATTGCCAAACTAATTTTGTTAAAATAAACTGAAAACCTAGTCCTCGAATCCTCTTTGGTTTCAAGGCTAGTGATTTTTACTTTTGGTATATTAATTAGAGTCAATTTTGGTTTTTCCTTAATCTTTTTCCTAAATAAAATGAAATTAAGGTGGTGACTCTTTTCAAAATCAATTTATCTAAACCCGAGGGTTTCATCATGAGCTCAAATCCAAATGAGTATTTCAATCCCACTTAGCAGATCGGATTGATGCTTGGGGAAGACCTCATAGCTAGCAACTCCGCTGGGAACCACCCTCTTTTTAATAAAAGAAAAAGGAGGACTAACAATTGGTTAGAAATCAAAGTTTGGCACTTTTAATACACAAATGGCTTTCATGCATCATTTGCATAGGCTCTTTACCTACAAATCTAATTTTAGGAAGACAATAGATAATGAGTAGCATCGAGTGGGTAACTCTCATAAGGTCTATTCGCCGATAGCAAAATTATCCACCCAGCGATAAATCCTTTGATCTTTGTGATGGTGTAATGAGCATACACGTGCTGTTGGATCCACATGAGGCTCCTTGACTCACATATGGTTAGGTATATCAATGCTCTAGTGTAACGGGTATCCTATCCAAACCACCCTTACCTGCTCATGTAATGAAACTAGATCTTGACCTTTGGTTATATGTACCATAATCAAAGCCTTGTGTAATTGCATCTCCATGAAATATTTTTTTCCATGCATATCATGCATCTATTATGTATAACAAAACATGCATTCATCTCAAGTCTAGGTCAAACCTTCAACTAAAGAAGGGTCAAACACTCTTACCTCCATCCAAACACCTCCACCACAAACACTCTCACATCTCTATCTCAATCACCTTCGCCCCCACAATCCTAAAGGTCATCTTATGCAACTTTCATCCAAATACCAATACCTGAACCTTAACTTTTATCTTAAATACTTTAACTACACACCTTAAAGCACCTCCCACTAATCTTTAACCTTAAATGCCATTAACCTTAGCCTTTAACATGAAAGCACCTGACCTTAACTTCTCACCTCTATCCCAAACACCTTCATCTTCGTTCTAAACCTCCTCACCTCCATCTAAACACCTTCACACCCAAACCTACAGTCCACCTTAATCTATGGTCAAAAACTCAAACCCATGTCAAACTCATGGTAAAAATAAACCCATCCATGGTACCTTTTTTTGCATCCAAAATTTGACCTAGTTTTACCCCCACTAATCCTTATCCAAGATAAATATTGACTTAGTTTCATCCTGATCCTCAATCCCTTCCCAAGCTAAACACTGATCTAGCTTCATCCTCACTCATAACCCTTTCCTAAGCTAAACGCTGACCTAGTTTTCATCCTTCACAATTCTTAGCCAAACTAAACACTAACCTAGCTTTGATCCTTCATAATTCTTACCCAAGCTAAACATTGATCTAGCTTTCATCCCCATAATCCTTATCAAAGCCAAACACTGACCTAGCTTCATTCTTATCCGCAGTCCTTACCAAAGCTAAATGCTAACTTGGCTTTATCTTTTACAGTACTATCCAAACCATGGCCCATCTAAGCCTGTGGTCCAGTCCAATCAAACCATTTATCTAGCTATCACCAAACCCATAGTTCATCCAAAATCCAAATCCATAGTACATCCATAACCTAATTGCAAAAACCATGGTCCTTCTATCTTTAAGCCCATGGTAAATTATCCGTAAATTGTAATCCCAATTACTCGAGGCTAAATTATGACCTAGCATTCCAAACTAAACTTTAGCCACTTAAAGCTAAATCTTGACCTAGTTTCTATAGCTAAAATTTGATTTAGCTCCTCTAGCTAAACGTTGACCTAGCTAACATCATACACCTCTACCCTTATCTTTAACCAAACTCTATTACCTAGCCATTTGACTCACATCCCCTAACACTTTAGGACCCTAGTGTTAAAAACATCACCTAAAACTAATTCCTTGTCTAGAAACCAACCAATTAACTAACCCATTACCTTAAAACTTAATACCTTTGGCCCAATATACCTTTAACCTCTAAAAACTTATATAGCCACCCTAAAGCCCAATAATCTTTTGCCTTATATACCTAAACTTGAGAGCCCTAAGCCCAAAATCCTTGGCCCATCATACCTTAAACCCTAAAGTTTAGAGTCTACTTTGCCCATATTTCCATCACCTTTTTTGTCCTTACCTATTCACTTATTGGGTTTCTTTGGCTTTGTTTCGAGGTACCAATAACCAACCAAGTTGACATGGATACCCTAACCACACTAATGGCTAGCCTCATCAAGAAGCAACAAAAGCATTTCCATGCTGCCCTAGATGCTCAACAAGCCAACCAAGTAAGAACAAGTGTATATCCTTGTCAAGAATCTACTTCGGACATACTAAGCCCACTTGCTAACCCAATATCTGCCCACTTTTAAAGCTTTAGTTTCAACTACATTAAAGGTTGAAGAACGCATCTGAAGAGAATCATTTCAACCTAAATTTCGCATCACTAACCCAAACAGTGATGAACAACTTGAACCCAACTCAACCCCACCTTACCACAGCCCTAAGTGGCATGACATGGAAGAGTTCAAGCATAACTAATCAGACTTGTCTGAGATTGAATCTCGTATTTAGATCAAAGTTTGAGTCCAAGTTTCAAAGCCTAAGTCTAAATCTCAAAGTCTAAGTCTAAATCCAAGTCTAAGCCTATCTCTTATTTAGGGTATGATCCCTAAAGTTATCTTTTCTCACTAGTCATTTATTCATTCTTCAGGGCATTTCACCTGCGTTGAGCCAAACTATTAATGTGTCATTCCAAGAGTCTCTTCAATCTCAAATAGCAATAAAGCTTGACTTGCTCTTTTCCATTAATCATGCTACAAATAGCAAAACCATACAACCTCCCTAATCCTTTTCAGAAGTTTCAACCTATCATTCTCAAGCTTTATAAAATCATATTGTTCCATTCCAAGCCTTATTGGCAAATCATACCATTATTTCAAGCTCAAGCCATGTACCACCATTTCCTTAGTAAAATCTCATCATGGGTAAAACCAAAAATCTTAAGTCTATCAAGACTTATCATCCTTGAATCTAGTTTCCATGGTAAAACCAAAGTCGAGGCATATCCCTCAATGCATATCATCCTTAAGTTGATTAAGAAGGGCTCAAACTAGTCAAAGTCCATCTCATGCCTCTTTGGCAAACATCTCATTATCTTTGAAAGATTAAGCCTCATTGGCAAAACATATGATCCCTGAGATCAAAGTCTCTTACGGCTTATAAACCATTCTCAGCTTAATCCTCTTAGACTGATGCAACCATGTCAAAGGGCAAAACCCTATCTATAAGCTTGCAGTATCCTTATGACTAAAACCTATAGCATCATACCTAAGCTAAAGCCAATCAATCTTATAAAAAGTCTAAGCTGAGGAACTATTCTCAAAGCTCAAAAGTCTTTTAATCAAAAGCTTTCATCACGAAGCCTAAGACTTAAAGCCTTCATCATCAAGCTGAAGACCAAAAGCCTGCACCATAAAGCCCAAACCAAAAAGCCTTCACTATGAAACCTAAATCAAAAAGCCTTCACCATGAAGCCCACTCACAAAAGGCCTTCATTTATGAAGCCCATGATCTCCTCTAAGGTTAAATTTGATTGAGCCTTCCAAATTGATTTCCTAGCCTGACCTTTCTTTTAAGCAAGACTTAGCCTCTTAGTTCAATCTTCTACAAAGTCTAGCACTCCAGCCTGATCTCTCTAACATAGTCTTAAGGCATAACTAACCAAGCCTTCCAAATGAAATCCCCAAAGGCCATAACATGATCAAGCCTCTAATCTTACCTCTTATATAGCCAAAACAAATTGAGCTTCCAAATGACCTTAGCCAAGGCCAATCCTGACCTAGGCTTCTAAGATGATCCACTCATTCTAAATAATCTTTTCTAAAGCCAAACCAGATCAAGCTTCCAAATTGATTCTCCCCAAAGGCCATAACGGACTGCGCTAATTGCCAGACTTGACTAAAGATTTCCATCTAAACTTTTCTGAAGAAATGACCGACAGACTGACTTTCCCCTAAAATAGACCTAACCTAACCTAACCTTTCAACGTAATCGTTTCTAATGACATGACCTCCCTCATTGAGCTTTCCAATTTGGCCTAAAATCAAACCTTTTTCGAAGCCAGGCCCACCTAAGCCCAGCCCAACCTTTTTCAGCCATACTTGGCTTAACCTCCCAAAGTGACTTCTTCCTAGGTTGAACTAATAACCATTAAGTAAGTAGCCTCATACCTTATATGACCCTAAGCTAACCATTTAATCCAATCCTAAATCAAAAGGCCATGACTGACTAAGCATTTTGAGCTGACTAGCTCGATCTCTTCCTCCTCTAAGCCCGAACCGATAGCCTTTGATCAACCTTTTGACTAGTCTCATACCCAGTCCAAATCAAGTGTGACCTTACCATTCCCAAGCTAGTTTATCTAAATAAAATGACTAATCCACATTCCTTTATCATTCTAAAGTTAGGACACCTCCCTTCCAAATATTCACTTTTCTAAAATGGGAGTATCTTTCTCCTAAAAACTCAACACTTTGTTAACTAAAGTGACCCTTCATGGGTTCAAAGTATCCAATCATTGCATAATTGTATACATTTTACATTAAACAGACTCTTGAATTAAGATGGATTAGATTCAAAAGCAAGATGGATCGCCAATTTGAGTTAAGAAGGATCATCAATCCAAATGCTCAGAGCAAGGGGAATCATTAGTTCAAATCAAGAAAGATCATTAATCCAATTCCTAAAGCAAGACGAATCACCAATTTGAGTCAAGAAGGATCATCAATCTAAGTTTCCAAATCAAAATGGATCATGAAACTGATAAATCACTAATCAAAGTTCCTAAACCAAGATTAGAACCATCTACATTAGACCCATCCTAATATAGCCTTAAGATTCATACCTTAAATCTAAATTAGGTATTCCTTTTTATCAAACCATCATAAGATAGCCTTAGGATCATTAACCTAGCATAAGGTTAGGTTTCTCTTTTAGAACTTTTCAGATCATCCTACAATAACCTTAGGATCATCAACTTAGCATAGGGTTAGGTTTCTCTTTCAAAACTTATCCTATGATGGCCTTAGGGTCATTTCACCAATAAATATCTAGTAACGATTACCTAGACATCCCTGTGGTTTCTTTTTTCACTTGTTTTTTTCAAAATTCACCACATTTATCCATAAATGTTTAGTAACAATCACCTAAATATCCTTATTGTTCCTTTCCCATCCACATCCTTTGGTTTACTATTATCAAAATTGCAAAGTTAATTATGATGATTCGATAGGCTGTGAACCCTTAATTTTGCACCCTTATGATTCGGTTGTAACTTGACACTTGCTAAGATTAATGCATCCTCTAGTTTGCATTTAAACCTTAGAAGCACCTAGGCTTGGTAAATAAACATTCGAAAATCAAAATTGTCAAAATTGGTAAACTAGGAAACAGAGCCCTAGGAACCAAAACCTATCCCTTTGACCTTTGAACCACCTTTAAATCATCTAGGATTGAATAACAATCACAACACAACTAGAATAGATCAAATGGGATTAGAAACAGGTCAAAATGGGATGGAAGTAGGTCGAATTAAGTCTATGTGGTGCAGCCGAATGGGGCGGCACCATACTAGCCGGCACCATTATGGTGCCGCTAATATGGCCAGCACCATTGTGGTGCCGCCGATATGGCTAGCACCATTATTATGCCGTCGGCACACCTCCAGTACCATCTGCCCTCTGGTTTATTCCTATTTTGCCCTTAGTTTTTTCCTATAAATAGGGTCCACTCCCTATCACTTGATACATAGTTTTAGATATGAAAAGTTTCCAATTTCTATTCATCTTGTGAGATCCTAATCCAAGTTGGAGCTTAGATCTGGTGCAAGGCTTGTCTCATTCATATGAAGAAAGCGCAAAACCAAGGTATAATTCCTTCTTTTGAGATTTCCTATATCAAATCTAAAATTCTCTCTTTTATATCTTTCCTTAGGTCTAAAACTAAAAAGATCTAATATTGTTAATTTTAAATTTGAACTAAATTAACAAATCAAATAAACCTTTTCGAAAACCTCTCCTTTTTAAGAAGAAAGAACTGCGTGGGTTTTGATTGTCATTCAAAGTAATACGCAAGCATGCCAAACTTTTAGGCATCAACTCCAAAATATTTTTTTTAGATAATTCACCCTTTATCATTTATTTGCTTTGATGGGAATATTTCTATTTTATTTTATTTTATTTTATCTATGCATAATTGTGTTGTTTTTTTTGCACTAATCTCTTTTTTAATCTATGGATTCTTGCAATTAGTTGAGGAATGTGTGATTTTCCTAGTATCCATAAGGGCTAGAGAAAAGATCCTCGCTTTCATTTATTTTTAGTCCATTTTGCTTGTAATAATTCTTAAATAGATTTTATTTTTTTATTACTTTATAACTGTCATGCATAGCATGGATATTATTACTCAAGCATCATCTTTATTTTTGTTCATAAAATTTATTTTAAGTTATTTTGTATTAAAATTGCCAAACTAATTTTGTTAAAAATAAACAAAAAACCTAGTCTCTGAATCCTCTTTAGTTTTGATGCTAGCGATTTTTTCTTTTGGGATATTAATTGGAGTCAATTTGGGTTTTTCCCTTAATCTTTTTCCTAAATAAAATAAAATTAAGGTGGTGACTCTTTTTAAAATCAATCCATCTGAACTAGAGAGTTCCATTGTAAGTTCAAACCCAAATAAGCATTTCGATTCCATTTAGCAGATCAGATCGGTGCTCAATCAAGGCCTTATAACTAGATCCTATCACTATAGGCTATAAGGGGAATAGTCTCGCAGCATGCAAATCTGCTATGGATTAGTAAGGAGAGACTCACATAGGCCGAGCTTACATAAGAAGGCCTCTAAAGCCACGAGGAATTGGACAACAGCAAGTATAGGCTAAGGAAATTAAAAGTAGGGGATGTGATGCTGGTGAAACTCCATTAACATGGCAAGACTAAAGGTATACATCAGGGATAGATCTGGTAGTATGAGGGGCCATTTCCCATTATTAAAATGGTGAGGAAACATTCCTATAATGTTGAGCTACTGCCTAAGCTTAAGCATCAACCGGGATCTCACATAAGCTAAGTGAAGCCCTATATAGAGGATAAGGAAGAATCAAGCCTTGGGCAATCGGATATAGTAACTGTGTTATGACTTAACTTTTGAGTTACGATGATCCCAGGGCATAGGTCATTATAAGGATATCGAAAACCTATAGAACCCATGCCTGCTAATAATCCAATGGAAGTCTATGATGGTATCAACTGTAACTACACTATAATTCCCAATATCGCAACCTGCAAATAATAAGGACTTCTAATTCCAACTTTATTCCCTTACTACAATAAATGAATAATCTAGTTCTCCCATTATCATTTTCATATTTATTCACATAATTCATAACTGTATGCAGTCTTATTCTCATAATTCAAAGACATATGTCAACATAATGTCTTATACTCATCATTAACACACTTATTACATATATGTCAAATACAATAAATCATTTACACATATGGAGCATCTAAAGTAACTTTAATATGGAAAAATACATTTTTCAAGAATTAAAATGATTACACTACCTTGATAGTCCTCAAGGGAATTTCAATAATTTGGGAAAATGCTCAATTTAGGGCTTAAATTTTGGCCAAAAATGAAATTGAGGGCCTATTTTCCATTTTGATGCAATGATACCCCTAACTTTCAAATTGGGTGCAATTAGGGCCCCCTCCATTAATTTCACTAACACCATTAAATCTACCTAGTAAAGTAAAAAAAAAAAAAAAATAGAGAGAGAGAGAGAGAAAATTACACCATTTACCCATTTTTTTTGTTTTGTTTACTTTTATATACTCACTTTTGAAATTTTACTTTTTTGCTAATTTATTTTTTCTTTTATACGCTTTTTACCAACTCTCATTTATAAAAGTAACCAAATACTTCAAAGTAACACAATAGGCTTTAAATATGTCTAATCATTTTACTATTTCATTACTGATGAGGTTTACTCCAAGATTAGCCTCTTCCCATTGCTAAAAAACAAGCTTGATTTTTGGAGAAGAAATGAGTATTTGTGATAATAGTAATGGTAATAGCATAGAGAAATCTGATTGTTTTGCAAAGACGTTGACCCAATTTGATGCTCATAATGATGGGAGTTTCTCTAATTAAAATAACATATATTTAATAATATAAAAATTATGGATGATTTACCTAACTCTTTTATTTTGGAACCAACCTTCTACTTGACATGGCCTGGGATTGAGTTGCTCTGCTAAGGCTTGCTTTTGCTTCTAATAATTCAAGAAAATAATATATTAAATTAAAGCTAAATTCAAGATCTTATTAACAAGAGTTATAAAGAAAATAAGAATTATGTATATTTATAAATATATACAAGAGCATAATGATGATTCTAAAGATGGTGGTGCATTTATGCCTTTCCACTTATCTTTTCCTTTTTTTTTTTTTTTTCCAAAATACTAAAGATGAAGTCTTGGTTCAGTAAATGGGGTTTTGCTCAATGGCGATACATATAGGTGCAGTGACGTATATAATGCAACATAAAATAATGTACTAAAATATTAATTATGTTTGCCATAATTACAATTCATATTAACAACTAATTACATCTAAACTCAATTATTTAACCAAAATACAAAATTAAATTATCTCAAGTCATTCTTCTTTTACTAATCCAAACTTGTTTAACAAAGATCATGCTCCTTTATTAATTTGCTAGGGAAAGTAGGTTAAGATACTATAAAATACTATATATTTGGTTGGAGTTTGAGTTTAAAAAAAAATTTAAATTTTAAATGGGTGTTAAGTTTCCAAAGAAGAGGAAAGCATCTATTTCTTATATATATTTAAGATATATCTAAAATATACTCGTTATATACTTGAAATAAATCAGAAATATACCTAAAATATACTCATTGTATACTGTTTACTGTGAATACTAAAAATTATTTTTTTAATATAATTTTTTTTATCTAATATACACACTCGATGTATTCCTCTTATATAGTTATATTAATGTAATATTGAATACCCTAAATTTTTTGAAAATATATATCAAATCAAAAGAGCTAATAAATTATAGGAATAAACTTTTGTAATTTAAACATTATTTTACTGAATTTGTTTATATTTTAATCTTAATTTTGATCATGATTCTCACTATAAAAAAAATAATGTTGATTATGCTTCTTTAAATAAGAAAATAGTTGAAATTATTAAGTCTTTCAAGGAAGATGAAAGTATATAGTTATAGTTTTTATTTAAGATATACCAAAAATATACTCATTATATTCTTAAAATATACCTAAAATATATTCATTATATACCATTTACTATGAATTTAATTTTGTTTATCGTTTTATAATTTTTATATCATAATTTTCAATTCACACAATAAAAGTGAATAAATTTTTTTTTGAGTATATGTTTGGTCTATTTTGATTTTATTTTTGTTTATTTTTTATTAGAACATTAGAATAATTAGAAATTATGGTTGTTGAAAATTATCTAATTAATCCCAACATATCAAAGATTCAAGTTTTGAAAAATATCCATTTGAATATATATCAATTAGACATAACTCTAGTTACACATGTTGATTTGCACATTGGAATAATTAAAAATTATATAATTAATGATCACATGTTAAAGATTCAAGCTTTGAAAAGTACCCATTTGAACATGTGTCAACTAGTGGCACAACTCTAATTATATATGTTACTAATTATCTAATTAATCATAGCATGTCAAAGATTCAAACTTTGAAAAATACCCATTTAGACACGTGTTTATTGGATAGAACCCTAATTACGCATGTTACATGTTCTTTGTATTACTCAATTGAGATAGATTTTACAGCACTAGCTTTTTATATTTATTAGGTTGTGTTTTGATAAATTAGAGATTGATTTATCGTTGATTACAGATTGATTGTTGGTTGATAACAGGTTAATTGTAGTTTGATTGTTTGTTTTTGCATATTTTATCTTTAGTATTGCTACAATACTAGTTGTTTTTTAATTTTCTAAAGATTTACAGTCTATAATCAAATTTTCATCTTCTAAAGCTTTTAAGTTCATAAAAAAAAATCATATGATTTATTCGTTTTGAAGATTTTTAATACAATGACAGTCAAAACAACACAAAATTAACTAAATATATGTCTGAAATTTCAATTTACTTGTCAAAAATTTGAAAAATTGATAAATATATCTTCTAGAAGTTGCAGATTTTTTAGATTTTCTGCTTGCTTTTTATTTTTTTCTCAATTTGTTGATGAGATTAAAACCTTCCAAAATCATTTCCTTTTTTTTTTATATTTCGTTTCTATAAGAAAACTCAAAATACAATACTATAAAATAATAAGAACAATAACTTAAATAGCAATAATAATAATAAAAAAAAAGAATGTCTATAAGACAAATCAAAGTCAAAACATAGAGATTTAAAAAAAAAAAAAAATTTATCCATTATCTTTTTAAAGTAAATTTGATATGGTTTTATTTAAAAAAAAAATAGTGGAATTGATCCAAAGGAGTAACAAAGAAGGTAAACCTCACACATAAGAGGACAAACTCAATGTGGGTCCTATGTAAAAATAATTAAATAATAATAATAATAATGAATTTATTATATGTCCTCCTTACATGACTTTTAGCCATTGAACATGTGTGCTAACCAGTGGTTTATTTGCTAAAAAGCTGAAAAAGTGTATAAAAGTTAAAAAAGCACTATGATATTTTTGTAATAATTTGAAAGTGAACGTGTAAATATAAATTGGTTCCCTTTCTTAGGTATTTCTGTAGAAATCTCTTAAAAAAAAAAAGAGATCCACATTATAATTTTAAATAATAAAAAGTTTAAAATTCTTAAAAAATCAAATTTTTAAATAATTAGAAGATATTCAAAACAAAAAAAAAATCTTCAAAAGCAAAAAAAAAAAAAAAATCTGACCTTCAACAAACCCAGATCCCATAGTTCACCATCAAAGCTAGCCTCGCCAGCCCAGATCATGTATGATAGCCATAGTCAGTCCTTCTTGTTGTTGCTACTTCTTGGTCGTTCATTAGTTATCTTAAATAGTCTCTACTGCTCCCATAGTTTCTGCTACGTCATGATCACTTAGAAGTATGAAGGCTTGCTACTACAATCGAGGAGCACAAGTCTAAAATTGAATATTAGGGCTTAGGAGCTAGATTTTATATAGAATTTTATTTGCTAAAAAGTGTATTGCTGGAAAAAAAAAAAAACAATAGTGAATTGGTAAGAAACTAAATCCTGAATATTAATTTTAACTTAAAGTACTCAATTTTGTATAAATTTTGATTTAAAATTAAGGTTTACTCACTCAAGCTGGGCTATTGCTATTGACCGAAAACTAGAATATCAAACTCCATTCAAGCATGCAGTCCAATGTGCATGAGTTTGCGTATGAATTTTTTAAATGAGTTCAGTAGATCATTAGATGACGTTTGGACTGCTGAGATTTGGAATAATTTGCTTCTTGCTTTTCTTCATGGAATTGGAAATTCTAGTAGTAAAATATTTCTTAGTACTTATCATCAGAGACGTTGCTTTATATATTGATTTGAATTTTCGAACCCAGATCTAATGGTAATGTTGTCTATTGCAAAAATTGAAACCCAAATCTGGGTTTATTTTTTAAAGTTTAAAGTTTTGATTTTTTCTTTTGATTGATTTTTTTTTTCTTTTGAATTTTTGAATTTTTATTTTGAATATTTTTTAATTATTTATAAATTTATTTTTTAAAAATTTTAAAACTTTTTATTATTTAAAAATATGATATGAGTCATATTTTTTAACTTTACTAATAGTGTTAGTAAAATTGATGGAGGGGCCCTAAATTGCACCCAATTTGAAAGTTTAGGGGGCAATATTGCATCAAAATGGGAAATAGTCCCTCAATTACATTTTTGGCTAAAGTTTAAGTCTCAAATTAAGCATTTCTCCCAATAATTTAATAGGCAAATAATGTGGTTCTTTGAGTAGATAAATTTCAAGTGATCATGAGGCTTATATGATTTCATAGAATTCAATAAAAGATCAAATATACAAGTATTAAAGTCAAATAATCAA
>CANTUT010001389.1:122500-297500 GCA_947687605.1 Reutealis trisperma
GCTAGAATTTGACATAATCTTAGGAATGGACTGGCTTTAGGAGCATGGAGCTCGTATCGACTGTAGAGAAAAGTTGGTGGAGTTTCAAACTAAGGATAGGGAGGAGTTTAAGTATCAAGGAGATAGGAATGAGAACCCTCCGAATTTGATATCAGCCTTAGGAGCAAGAAGGATGTTAAGGAAAGGGTGCTAAGCAAATCTAGCTCATGTAGTCGATACTGATAAAGAGGCCGCTGTGCGAGGCGAAAGCATGCCAGTGGTGGATGAACTCATGGACGTCTTTTGAGGATCTACCTGGGATACCACTAGATCGTGAGATCGAGTTCAACATCGAGCTGCTATTAGGGACGTAGCCCATATCGACACCGCCATATCTTATGGCATCGGCGAAGTTGAAAAAATTAAAGATGCAACTGCATGACCTACTCGATAAGGGTTTTATCTGACTAATAGCTCACCATGGGGCACTCCAGTGTTATTTGTAAAGAAGAAGGATAGCTCATTCTAGATGTGCATCTATTATCGCCAGCTCAACAAAGTCACTATGAAGAATAAGTATCCTTTACCAAGGATAGACGATCTTTTTGATCAACTGCAAGGAGCTAGCTACTTCTCCAAGATCAATTTGAGGTCCGACTATCATCAACTAAAGATCTATAGAGAAGACATCTGCAAGATTGCTTTCCGTGCAAGATACAGTCATTATGAGTTCATGATCCTACCTTTAGGTATAACGAATGCTCTTGCTACTTTCATGGACTTGATGAACCAAGTATTCAGACCATTCCTTGACAAGTTTGAGATCATATTCATCAATGACATTTTGATTTACTTTAAAAGTAAAGAGGAACACGAAGAGCATTTGATGATCGAGCTATAGACGTTGCGAGACCACCAACTTTACGCAAAGTTATCTAAATGTGAGTTTTGGATGGAGTTTGTCAATTTTCTTAGGCATGTAGTAAGTAAAGAAGGAATCCAAGTTGACCCCAAGAAACTTGAAGCAGTAGCTAATTGGCCATGACCCATAATAGTTTCTGAAGTTCAGAGTTTCTTGGGTACGGCTATCTATTATCGCAGATTTGTACAGGACTTTTCTAAGATAGCAGCACCATTGACTAAGTTGACTAGAAAATAAGTTAAGTTTAATTGGGAAAAGTCCTGTGAAGAGAGTTTCCAAAAGCTCAAGAAGTGCTTGATAATAACTCTGATTCTGGCTTTACCCAAAGGTGAGGAAGGGTTCACAGTCTACTGTGACACCTTAAAGATAAGGCTTGGATGCATCCTGATGTGAAATGGTAAACTCATTGCCTATGCATCGCGACAACTTAAGAAGCATGAAGTAAACTACCCTACTCATGACTTGGAATTGGCTGCGGTAGTGTTCACTCCTAAGATCTAGAGACACTACATCTATGGGATGAAGTGCGAGATCTATACAGACGATAAGAGTCTATAGTACATCTTGAGCCAAAGAGACCTCAACCTAAGGCAGAGGAGATAGGTCAGACTGTTGAAGGACTATGATTGCCAGATTTTTTACCATCCTGGAAAGGCGAATGTGGTGGCGGGTGCCTTAAGTTGAAAATCGATGGGAAGCCTAGCCCATGTGACCATATGAAAGAGGCTGATTGTGAAGGAGTTAAAGGGATTGTTTAGTCAGGGCTTGAGGCTAGAGATTGGAGAATTGCGAGCTTTAGTGGCTCACTTTCAAGTGAAGTCAAAGCTAGTAGAGGAGATAAAGGCTTCACAAGATAAGGACGCACACTTGGTTAAGTTAAAGGATGAGATAAAAGAAGGAAAGAACCCTAAATTTGAAATGGTCAATGGGATTCTAAAGTGTGGAAAGAGAGTTTGTGTCCCTAATGTCAATGGACTAAGGGAAAGGATATTACAGTAAGCACATCGGATGCCTTACTCTGCTTATCCTGGAACTACCAAGATGTATCACGATGTGAGAGCTAACTATTGGTGGTCTGGACTAAAGAAGGATATGGCTGAGTTTGTGGCATCATGCCTAATTTGCCAACAAGTCAAGTATGAGCACCAATAACCCTCTGGACTGCTGTAAGAGATTAAGTTACCTGAGTGGAAGTAGGAGCGTATTATGATGGACTTCATAGTTGGGTTACCTAGAACCTCAAAGGATATGATTCTGTATGGGTCATAGTGGACCAACTGACAAAGTTTACTCATTTTATAGAGGTAAAAACCACATACTCTACAGCTCAATATGCGCAAATATACATTGATGAGATCGTGAAACTGCATGGAGTACCAATTTCTATCATCTCGAATCGAGGCATTCAGTTCATTTTGAGATTCAGGCGAAAGTTGCAAGAAGCGTTGGGAATGCAATTGGACTTCAGTACTGCATTCCACCCTCAGATGGATGGACAATCCAAAAGGACAATCCAGACACTTAAAGACCTATTAAGAATGTGTCTCCTAGATTTTGGTGGTAGCTAGGATAAGTACCTACCTTTGATTGAGTTTGCTTACAACAACAGCTATAATTTGTCCATTAGCATGGCACCATATGAAGCATTGTATGGGAGGAAATGTCATTCTCCAGCTTATTGGGTTGAGCCTAGAGACAAGTATATAGAGATGCTAAAATTGCTTAAGGAGACTACCGAAAAGGCACCTTTGATTCAAGATCGACTGAAGACAGCATTCAGTCGATAAAAGAACTGTGCAAATTCCAAAAGAAAGGACATTTATTTTGCCATGGGAGATCACATCTTCTTGAAGGTCTTCCCAATGAAAGGTGTCATAAGATTTGGCAAGAGAGGAAAGCTATTGCCTCGCTTCATTGGTCCTTTTGAAATCTTGGATAAGGTTAGGGAAGTGTCTTATAGACTTGTCTTACCCCCAACTATGGCGAATGTGCACCTAATTTTCCACATCCCGATGTTAAGGAAATATGTGTCGAATCCATCCTATTTCTGTCACCACCAGACATCATAATAGATGAGCAACTATCTTATGAAGAATTACCAATAGCCATAGTGGATCGACAAGCAAAAAGGTTAAGGAATAAGGAGATACCTAGAATCAAAGTTCAATGGCGAAGTCATGGAGTAGATGAGTGTACTTGAGAAGTCGAGGAGGAGATGCAGCAGAAGCATCCTCAGCTTTTTGAGAGCATATAAGTAAGTATCTAAATTCGAGGATGAATTTCTTTTAAAGGGGGGGGGGGGGTAGAGAATGTAACAATCCATACCCACCTTAGGAGTTTCCATGACAACTGCTTAAATTTAGAACATTATGTCTAAGTGAGTGCTTTTATGAAATTTGTGTGTTATTTGATTGATGAGTATATGGCATGTTATATTAGCTCTAATATGCATAATATGAATTATTATGATGAAATAAGTGATTTATATGAAGTGTATAAGTATAAAATAATTTATTGCACATAAATTGAATTTTCATGCACAAAGTAATTTTTAAGCATAAAATAATTTTTATGAGCATTTTTAAAATATTTTTAAATAAATATTTTGGGAGAAATTTTAATGAAAATAATAAGAAAAATATTTTATTTTTAATTACCTATAATTAGCCCATAAATTAAATAAAAGACCCAATTTTCCAAAAGCCCACTATACTAAAACACTCCTAACCTGGCTCATCAACGGCAAACTTGTAATTTTGCCAAAACCCTACATATTTAAAGCTAAAATTCAGCCAGCCCCTTGGTGATAGCCACCATTCTGTTATTTTTCATAATTTTTATAGAAAAACTCTCTCAAAAATATTCTCTCAACCAAAATTCATAAGATGCTTTCAAACCTTGCGATTTCCTGACCGTTTTCGTAAGTTTTTCTATCCTTTCAATTTACTATTTGATTTCTATGAAATTAATCATCAGAAAACTATTTTGGCCTATGGGCTAGGTGATATTTGAAGGAGAATTGATTTTTCCATCAAAAACACAACTCCATCTTCACACATCCACCAAAGGTGAACCATAAAACTCAAAGTTGAAATTTTCATGCATAAATATATGGGGGGGCTGTTGATTTGTATATTATTATGTTCTAAATTGATTTTTGTTGTGTTTAGATGAAAAATATTAATTTAAATCATATTTCTATATATTACTGTAATGATCGGAAAGTACAAAAGCAAAAAAATTCATGGTCTTCACCTAAAAACATAAAGTTAGAAAATTTTCATGCATATAATTTAAGATAGGTGCCAAATGGTATATTAAAGCATTCTAAAATGATTTTTGATATTTTTACATGAAAAATATTGGTTTAAATCATGTTTTTACATATTACTGTAACGAACAGAAAGTACAAAAAGTAAGAAAAATCCATGTTTACCTTGATTGTATGATTCAACCTATAGAGGAATTTTGATTCCAATGTCTATAAATTTTGTATGACATATTTTAATTATTATTGGCATAAATACATGAATGATAAATGATTTAATTTTATGTTGGTTGAAGGATTAACTCTAGACAAGCCTAGAGACAATTTGGCCTACCTAGGCTTTACTAACCCTATTACTATGTTATGATTAATATGTGTATATGATTAAGTGACAAGTGAAAATAGGTCTTATGATGTGTTAATAATAAATTAATGATCCTAAATTGACTATGAGATGGATGGTATGATTTGTTCAAAAGAGATAAGCATGACCCTTCAAGGTTACTTGTTAAGTTGATATATATGTAAAGTGTTAAGTGTACTAAGTTAAATGTTAAATGGAATTGATATTAAGATCACGATATATTGTGTTTGACTTTAGAAAAGTCATAGTATAAGTTATAATGAGATTTCATGTGAGCTTATAAAGGCTAAGTGTGCAATACTTTAAAAGTCAACATGTTATGTGCAAGTGATAAGTGCACTTCTAAGTGCAACTCCAAGTTTATATGAATGTTATATGTGTATGGGATAGTTATGGGATAGGATAGCATGATGATTAAGCAAATGCTAGGTATTGAATTAAATATTATATTAGAGCTTGAGGCGTAATAGAAGTTCAAAGGGCTACAAGTACTAGGAACAAAGGAATTACAAGGTGAATAAACATTATGTTCATATTGCAAGTACAAGTTATCAAGATATGTGAACTTTTGAGAATCTTAAAATCCAAGTTCTTTTCTATTTTCAATTATGACTATATGATTTCTTTATTAAGCTTGGGTGGCCAAAGGATAATTGGTCCAAAACCATTTTTGATTATTCAACAATAATAAAGAACCTTTGTGAATTGTTGTCTTTCCTTACTTTCTTTCTGGAACCACACTATTATTATTTTTTTATTAAATAAGTTAAATTGCTATTGCTATTATGTTATATGTGATTGCATTCTTCAATGCTATTGTTATAAGTGATTGCCATTAGCTCTAGCTATGGTATCTATGAACCCTTTAAGAAAAAATCCTTATGTTGATGTAGGTAATCATCAGTATATGTGCACATGGTCTTAACCTAATGGATAGGGGTAGTGTATCCACCTTAGCTAGAAGGGGTGGTTCTAACTGTGGAGCTTAATCAGTTTCATAACTCTTTACAAGTTACAAGTTGGGAGTTGGAATTTGGTATGATGCCACATCTCCCTTGAGTGAATAAGCTAACAAGTCGTCACTCTTTACAAGTTTACAAGTTACAAGTTGATTTCTGTGAACCTTGTTCATTTGCAAACCATGAT
The DNA here is from genome assembly GCA_947687605.1 of Reutealis trisperma. NCBI lineage: Eukaryota > Viridiplantae > Streptophyta > Magnoliopsida > Malpighiales > Euphorbiaceae > Reutealis > Reutealis trisperma. The sequence continues at coordinate 128,180 of CANTUT010001389.1, forward strand.
TTATGAACCTTATACCCTTATAAAGGGACATATGTTATTTTACAAGTTTTATTGTTTACTCATTAAGATCATCTATCTCACCCCTTTTCCTTGTGTGGTTTCAGGTGAGCATTATAAGGAGGCAAGGTGATTACTCAAGCAACCTACTCTGCTTGGGAAATTCCCTTATCAAAGTTTATTACTATGGTATGTTATAATGAGTCTTTAGATGCTCCGGGAGTTCATGTTTAGGAAGTTCATAATTGAATTTTTTTTTTATTTGATGATTCATTTGGAGTCTTAAGTATTTCTTTTCTTATGGATTGTATTTAAAGTATATTTTAACTATTCTTCCACAACTTAAGGTTTTTCTTATAAATGGTTTAATCAAGTTAATGCATGAGGTTTAGGTACGATCCTAGGTATTGTTGATATGTATTTGAGTGGGTTCTATGGGCATTAGTGACCTTATGTCTCCTTATGTTCTAGGACCATCATATCTCCGAAATTGGGATTTGACAAACACATTCACATTTTTGCATGTCTAAAATAGACATAGGATACATCTCACAATAGACTCAAAATCTTAACACAAAATAAATGGGGACCATTTCTTTTATCCAAAATGTGTAAGGAATAACCTAGACAGCAACTAAATCTCTCAAAACATACCAAAACCATTTCCTTGACCCAAAATATCTAAACACTAACCTCAACGTCAATTAGATCTCATGAAATAGACTAGCACCATTTCCTTTACCTAAAATGTCTAAACATTGACCAAAACATCAATTAGATCTCCCAAAATAGACTAAGACCATTTCTTTTATCCAAAATGTCTAAACACTGGCTTAAACATCAATTAGATCTCCCAAAACAGATCAGAACCATTTCTTTACCCAAAATGTCTAAACACTGACCTAGACATCTACTAAGTCTCCCAAAATATATGGGTACTATCTCTTTTACCAAAATTGATTAGATCTTCCCAAGGTTCATACTTATCAAAATTGTCTCTCAGATAGGACAATTCTGATGAGAGCCCAAACCATAACCATCTCTTTTACCAAAACCAATCAAATTCTCCTATCAAACAAGACCATTTTGATGAGAGCCCAATTAGAGGCCATCTCTTTTACCAAAATCAATCAAATTTTCCCTAGGTTCATGCTCAAAATCGCCTAACAGACTGGAGAATTCTAATGAGGGCTTAATATTTTTAAAAACTGACCTAGACATCAAATAAACCAAATCTCCCAAAACATATTAGGATCATCTCATTTACTAAAATCAGTCAAAACCTCCCATGTTCATACATATCAAAATCGCCAATCAAATAGGACAATTTTGATAAGGGGCTAACTACGAACCCTTAATTTTGCACCTTAATGCATCAAAACAAACCTTAGAAGTAGTTAAGCTCAAAAAATGGACTTCTAGGTGCCAAAATTGTTGAAAATAAATGAAATTGGATGAAAAGTAAAAGTGAGCGAGTTTACCTTGAGGCTGTTGTAAAGAGGTCCTATAGTTTCTACAAGCATGGCCCATAGTTCTGCAAGACCCCATTCAACTATATGGAGGTCTTTTTGACTATCACAGGCTCCCTTTACATTGTTGTAAGGCTATTATGCAGCACCTGATGTTAATTTTTGGATTTTCAAGCCTTTTTTCATAGTTATCCCACATTGAAACTCTCCAAACTCACTCCCTTACCCCTCGGTCTATAAATATAGCCCCTTACCTCAGTTGTACATACTCTGAGTTGTCTAATTGACTATCTCAAGCAAACCATTCTTTCTCTCCCCCTATTCTTCTTTATTGCTTGGTCCACTAAGGAATGAGCTATCTAGTTTAAAATTTTTTTTCTTTTTATTTTTGCTTTGTTTTTTTACTTTTTGCTTAGTGAAGTAAGTCAAGTTGTAACTTCTCAAGCTAACTCAACCAAGTCAAAGAGTTTCTTCCATTGCCATTCAAGGCAAGTCTAAAGTCATTAAGGCAAGTCCACTACCATCCAAGACAAGTCAATCACCATTTAAGGTAAGTCCCTTCCATCTCTCAAAGTCGCACAAGCATAAGGTAAGTATCTCATCCTTACTCTTTTCAGTTTTTGTTTTTATTTTTCTCCCTCTTTAAGAAGCACATCTCCTTCTTCTACTCCTTTCCTTACATAATAATCAATCAACCAAAACATCATAAAATGGTAAGACTAAAATAAAACCCTATAATAAGATGGAAGAACTGCGTGGGTTTTAATTCTCATTCAAAGGGATTGGTAAACACACTTGGTTCAAGTGGCAAATATACCTTAAAATGAATAACTACTTCCCCCTATCACATTCTATTTTCTTTCTTTCTTTCATTTACTTATTTATTTATTTGCTTATCTTAGGGAATTTATGATCTTCCTATAACCCATAAGAGCTAGAGGAGATATCCCCTGTTTATTTGATTTTTCTTGTAATTTAATTATTTTCTATTCTTTTATTTATTTTATTTATGTATGGATGTTTTATTTATTTATTTATTTGTTCTTATACTTGTCATTGCATCTCATTAATTAAATTATTCATGAAAACACTTCTTTAAATTGTATTCATATTAATTAGCCAAACTATCTTTTTAATAATAAACCGAAAACTTAGTCCCAAATCCTCTTTAGTTTCAAGACTAGTGCACTTTCCTAACACAAATTAATTAGATTCAAAATGAGTTTTAATCAAATAAGCACAAGTGCTTCATCTGTGAGACTAAACCTAAATGAGTATTCTAATTTCTTAGTAGACCAGACCAGTGCTTGGACAAGGCTTCACAGTAGTCAAGATTATGAAGTTAATAATGAGTTATGATCACTTGGAATAGCATAAAAATCTCTCGCTTCTTCATTTTGCACTTTCTTATATTTATATGCCTTGCTAAATATGACAGTTAGGCTCAAAAATAACATTTTAACCACTCTTGTTGCTCTTTCAATGACTAGAAATCTTTTCAAATTTTGCCCTAACATGATAGGTAATGCCTATGAATAGTGAGTCATGGTTGCTACACTCCTATTGTAATGCTGGTGAATGTTAGTTATATTGGTGATTGATACTTTGTTCTTTCTTTGTTCTTTAAGTAGTAACGGTCCTTATTGTATGGTAATGCCTATAAATGATGCTTCTAGCCCATGAAGAACATGTAATGGTAGTGAAGTTTGCTTTTGTCTAAATTTGGTTATTTTGCAATGATAGTGAAGAATTTATAATGCCTATTACACTAAAAAAAATCTTCGTTAGTGAGACAAACTTCATGCAACCTCATCCTTATTAGATAATCCTCATCCTTATTAAATAATCATAATTAATGCCTCCTCGTACTTGTCAAATAGGCAAAGTTAATTGTCATGACCTAACCTTGGAGTCACAACGGTCCTAGGATATGGAATAACTTAAAGCCACTAATTACCCATTTAGAACCCATCACATATAGAAAAATATCATCACCCATAGTGTTTTAGCAACATATAATAAGAATAGAATCTTGAATAACATATTCAAACATTCAAACTGAAAAGTACCTATAATTTATGATTACTACTACCAAGTTCTATACAATGTACTATACTCATCTACAAGGCATCTATTTTAAGATAGGACAAATAAAAAAAAATAGTTCTTTCTTAAAGATCTTTATATATATATATATATGTGTGTGTGTGTGTGTGTGTGTGTGTGCGTGTGTGTGTGTATGTCTACACACACACACACACACATATATATATATGCAGCTTCGAAGGAGGAGATTCAAAGCTTAGTTTCTATAATATCTTAACTCAATGCTGATCATATGTACAGAAGTATATGTAAAGATATTTTATTAGTATCATAATATGTGTCCAAGTTAACGATGAATATGTGAATTAAGTCCAAATGTTCTATGTTTACATGTGAATTTTTTACATTTTTATAAGATAAATTGTTAAGCAATCGATAAATAAATTTTGATTTATAAAGATCTTGGTGACTGAGACGCAAGCGTTGTGAAAACTGAATTTATTATAGAGGAGGATGACCTCGTATATTATTAAATGAATATTTTCAAATATTCAAATAATTTGAATTTAAATATTTTAAAATAATAATTTTATATGGAAATATTTTCCTTATTGTTATAATTATATTAACATTCAAAATTATAGATATTTATGAATTTATATTTGAATATCAATATTGATATTAATATTAATTTATATTATTATATTGATATTGATAAACTAAATTTATATTGATATTTGATATTTGATATTATGTATATGATTTATTAATAGTGTTATATGAATATTTGAAATAATCATGAATTATTATAACTTAATATTGATATTTGGAATAATTTATTTATTATATTTTATATTGGTACTTGGAATGATATTAATTTATTATATTATTGTACTACTATTTTTAAGAGAATATTTTATTAAATGAAGTATTGAATTTTAAACTTATTATTCATCAAATTAATAAATTTTAAATTAAAGAAATTGAAATTTTATTGTGAAATATAGAAATTTGTTTAATTAATAATTGAAATTGTATATTATGATTTATATCATAATTATTGAATAATATTATAAATTATGTGAAATTAATAGTTAGTTAAAATTATGGTTTAAAAAAAATTGTAACTAAATATTATTATTATTATTATTATTATTATTATTATTATTATTATTATTATTATATAAAGAAATTAAAAAAAAAAAAAAGAAAAGAAAAGATATAGCCCTAAATGGGCAGAATAGAAAAGAAAAAGGAATATACAAAGGCAGAAGAATGCCAAAGAGAGAGAGAAAGAACCGACTGAGCTCCAATCCATCACTGTGCGCTAGCTGCCGACTCACATACATAGGCTAGGGAGGAAGTTTGCCCTCCAAGCTTTCGAATGCCACCAAGCTTGTCGCCAACCGCCGCTGGACAGCGACATATACTCCGTCCAAAGGACTACCGGCAGTAATCTTCTAGGCTAATTTTCAACCATTTCCCGATCTTTATTTATGATGAAATTGGTATGGTTGAGCTCCTTGTGATTCCAGCTTTGATTTATTATATCATTTATTAATTTTGGATAACTTTTGTTTTAACTGGAATCTGGCGATTCCAACAACTGCTGATGCTATTTCTGATTATTTTCTGGTGAATTACAGAAAGTGAAGGATATACTCGGACTCCTTAAGTCTTAAGCTAACAATTGGTACCCTCGAATCATGATTTGGTCATCGTTTAAATTTTTCAGCGACCTTGAAATTGACAATTCTGGAAAGCAACTCCAACTCATAAAACTGAGTCATATGATATAAATCTCGACTCCTAATTGTATATAGATAGTGGATTATGAATTTATTAATGAGAATTTAGGTAAATAGTTTATTCCAAATTAAATAGTCAAATTGAAATAATTATTATTCGTATGATTATTAAGTATTATTGGTGATTAATTGAAATATTAAAGTGAGATGTTGAGATTGAAATTGATTGAATTGAATTGGTAGAATATTAGTTTGATAATGAAGAATGAAATTAGTGGATGGGATTAGTGCATTGAAGGTCCGGGTTGGATCATTTAATTGTGATATTATGGTTATTATAGATAAATTGGATTTATGGTAATAGGGAGTTAATCTTAGTTTAGTAGAGATGCTGCCGAATTTTCAGTACATAATTTAAAGATAAATAATAAAGAAATAGTATAATAATATCTAATAAATGATACTATATTCCTAGAAATATTACGAAGGAGAATTTAGATGATAACTGGCATAAGTGAAAATTCAGTTAGATTGCAATTGACAGTCCAAGTGAGTGAAGAGTATATAATGTTATGTTTAAATCCAAAATATTTAAAGTTAAAAAATTATTGTTATTGTTAAATTAAGAGGCATGTTTATAGTAAGCAAAATAAAAGAAAGACATGATAATAGGATACGAGGAATCAAAAGAGAGTTGGACTAGAATGGGATACGAGGAATCGAAAGAGAGTTAGACAAGAATAGTAGTATAAATACATGAGACTTATTGTGATAAATTTTCCAAGTAGAGTAAAATGAATAAGATTATATTATGATATGCAATAGAATTATTCAAAGTTTAGTAGTAAATATCTTGTCGCCTTAATGGAATTGATGTAATGATTGATACTCTAAGCAAGAAGTTGATAAGTAATTTGTGTAGTAGTGTACAGAAAGATTCATTTCAAGAGATCTAGAAATAACTGCCTAACAAAGAAGTATAATTAAAAAGTCTCACACAAAGAATGCCACTAGGATAGACCATAATATGAGGAATGTTTATAGTAAGCAAAATAAAAGAAAGACATGATAAATTTTCTAGCATTATACATGTCATGACCTAATTTCCAGACCGTGACTGTCTTAGAGTTCAGGGAGACATAAAGTCATCTAAACCCATAAAACACCATTGATCCTATTATCATCTTATGATCCTTCCCAAGATCGAAACCACATTCATTCTTTATCCTTTCTTATTAATTTTTAAATCATTCATTTATAGCCATTACACTTTGGTGTCATCTCATGATCCGAAATAAAACATCATTATTTGTAATTATAAACAAACACAATCCATACATTCTTACTTACTTTCATACGTACTCTTACATAACAAATGTTATCGATTGTCTACATTACACTCTAACATAATATGCGTTAGTACTAAGCCTTAAGACACTATAGAGCTCTAGAATGTTTGTCCTTCAGAATAGCACAAGCAAAACGAGTATAGCACCTTTAGCAAGTCCCAAGCGAAGAAACCTAACTTGGAGTTTACCTTGCTAATGGGTCACTTCAACCTAGAAAATTATAATCTACTAAGGGGTGAGATAAGCTCAGCAAGTATGAAATAATATAACATAACATGTAGGTAATATCAAAGGTTAACACTTGGATTAGTTCAAGATGGCAATGGAGTGATGTTAATCAAAATTTCCCATATTGAACTTTAGAATGCAATTTAGTAGAAATGATAATGTCTTGGGAGTAGAGAGCTTCCCACACATAAATATTTAAAGAGTGGCGGCCTAAGCCTTACTCACTCACATGCATCACATTACACAAGAGTGATCAGGCTTTGCTATTAAGCGTCCCCCTATAATAGAGGTCGGGTACTCTCGCCCTACCCATGGGCTTATACCAAGTGCACAAGGTCTATTGTATTTTCCTCACATCAGAGAGGACTTCTACTTAGTTATGGGAATTCAATGAAAAACATTTCAAAGGTATACAATAAGGATCCAATGAGAGGTAGTTCAGCATAATAATCATTCACATCATTGAGCATCACATAGGGTCAAGGAAAAAAGGTTCATCATGGTCGATTATCATATAAGGAGGATGTGAATTACTAGGGTTTCATCCATCAATAAGCAACCACATTTCAAATATCATTTCAAGTTCACGATAAGGATTGATAATTCAACAATAGTTGCAAGCAAGAGCATAGTTACATCATATTATTTAGCACTCACCTTAACTCCTTTGCTCCTAATAATTATTCGTTCTTAGTTAGTTCAACGTCCCTCTTGGTCTTGAGCAATTTCTTTGCCCTTGCCTTGAAGTTCTACATTCATCACATTTCAATTACTTCAATTAGTAACTAATAATGTTACTAATCATATCTCTTACTTATATTATTTTCTTCAACTTATAATAGAGATGTATCAATTTTGCAATTCCCATGCTTATTCTCACTTCTAATTATTTCCAAACTAATTTACTCATTCAATTCCATGATTTCAGGTCTAAATCACAAAATGCCTACATTGTGCCATAAAACCTAGAATTTGGGGAAAACCATTAATTTCACTTTCAAACCATAATTCAACTATAGATTTACCAAATTAAAACTTAAGCAATTAATTCCTATTAAGTAATTTGAATTAATCTACTTTTATTCATATGAACCCTAATTTATCCCACTTAAGTCAAATTTGAGGGAAACTTCATATTTCCACATCTAATCTTCAAATTAGTTATAGAAGTGTGAAATTAATACAACATATAATATACAATCACTTAAATGGTTCGATCTATTATGAGAACACCAAGTTTCTCTTTAACTTATATTCATGCCTCTAGGATTTCCAAGTTTTGAATCAAGTTCTCAAAATTCCATTTAACACTTCTAAATCATTGTCCCTTATCTAAGATCATTCAAAATTACATCTTATACATAATTACTCTAGATTGGCCAAATTTATTATGGTGTAATAAAGGACTTTATTCAACTAAAATACTAAAACTTAACCTTAGATCATATAAAGGAGAAAGTGGATATAGTTTCTCACCTTACTTGGCTTTGATTTGCTAATATTCTTGTTACAAGTGATGTAGAGAAAATCTCCTTTCTTAGAGTGAAAATTTGGTGTAGAGATTGGCTAAACACTAGTTCATAACATAAATTTACATATATATATGATGACTTAGATGGTGAGGATTTAATCAAGCTAGATCCAATGGTTGAAATTTAATCTTAATGAATGGCTAGGATTGGATCTAGTTAGATGGCTAGGATTCTCTCTACAATGATAATGATCATTATAAGGTGTTTGAGTGCTCAAAATGTATCTAGACTCATATGTAAGGAAGGTAGGAGTTTAACTTGGATTAGGACTTTGACTTTGGTCAATCTTTGTGGCTAACTAGTCAAATTTTACAACTCTTTCTCTACAACATGTCCTATTTGATGTTGGCTAACTACTCTAAATGGGCTAACTATTCTAACATGTGGACTTGAAGTTACACCAATTATGGGCCCATGGGCTAGCCCATTATTGTTGAGTTTGGGCCTTTGATAACCCATGGCCCAATAATAAGCCCAAAGTCCATTACCTAATCCCATGATGCTTAGAGACTTTCCCTTGTCAGCTTTCTTTCAAATTATGTCCTCTAACATCTTTGCACACTTTAATAGCTATCACATGAACTCTATTCGATTCACTAAAGCTCATTTAAGCATAACAAGACCATGTGCTAGACAAACAATTCAATTAGTAACACAAAGTTACTAACCAATTCCTTTTCGTTTCTATACCATGCTAACCTTCACAAATCTAGCCTTTTAGCATCATTTGCAACTAGAGAAATTTAAAAAATCGAGTCTTTTCTAAATTATTTTAAAAAGATAAAGAACACCTTACCATGAATTCCATACCTAAACTACTGGGAACTTTAAAAAGGTGTGGTTCTATATAGATCATTGTTAATTGATTAATAAGAACAACATGTCCTTAGAAGTTAGAATTACATAGAAATCTAGTCCTAATTACAATGGATAGAGGAACATATTTACCTCAAGATTTTGAGGAGCACTATAAAAGACATCAGATGCCAATTGAAATCCAATGCTTTTCTACTTGCGTATTGAAGAATGCCTTATGAGCACATGAAGTAAATTTGGGAATAATTGGATTAAGTATCTTCTACTGATGTTGAAATGGATCCTTACAATATACAGTATGGAAACAAGTATTGCTCTTAGTCGACATGGATATAATAAAGCAAATTATAGTGAAAGCAATACCAATTTCAACAAAAAGAAATTCACCATATGATGGAAATCACATTTCTAGAGTTCTCCATGAAAGAAGTAATGACATTCAGTAAGAAGAGAAAGTTATCCCTCTGATTTATCAGGACCTTTTGAGATTCTTAAAAGGTGGTTCTACAGCTTAAAAGGTGGGTCATGACAATGTTTCATACAAGTTAGCATTGCCTCCTGCATTAGACCACGCCTACCTAGTCTTCCATAAATCGATGTTGAGGAAGTATATATTCAATCCTCTGTATGTGCTATAACCATAGTTGATTATGGTTGATGAGACCTTTCTTATCAATAGATTGCAATTGTCATTTGGACCAACAAGTAAGAAAGCTTAGGAATAAGGAAACACAAATAGTAAAAGTCTAATAGCATAATCATGATGTGAAAGAATGTACATGGGAAAGTGAGAATGATATGTTTCAAAAAAAAATATGGCAATTAATCTAATCATAACGGATAAGTTCTTTAAAAATTCGAGGACAAATTTTCTAAAGGGTGTAGAATGTAATATCTAAGGTTTTCCTAACTCGCTAGAGTTAGTAAGGGTGCCATAGGAGACCTATGTCAATGAGTGTTATAATAGTGAAATTAAATTGCAATTAAAAGGGATTCAAGGTGACTGAGTGACCTATTTGCTCAAATTATGACACTAAAATGTTCATGTGCCGTACTATCTAAGGCTTTTCTAGCATATTAAGAACCTAAGAATATCATAAGAAGTGATTTTAATGAACAATATGACAATGAATGAAAAATGAAATCAATTTAATAAACATTTTAATATTAAAATGAAAGTCAAAATGAGTTTAACTTAACGTGACTAAGTTAATTATTTTCTTATGATGTGACACTAAAGTGCTAGTGAATGGGCATGAACATAATACCTAAACATCTTTTAAATTATTAGAAATAATAATAGTGACATAAGAAGTTGATTTTAATCAAAGCTACAATAGCAAAATGGAAGTCAAACTCAGTTTGACATAGTAAGCCTACATGATTTACTTACTTGAACATTGCTATTAAATGGCTCGTAAATGTGCATTATAAAGTGAATTATCTAGCAATGTTTAAAGTGTGTAGTGAAGTTAGAAAGTAAAAATATGTATACTGAAGTGAAAGTAAAGAAATGAAAAATTTATTAAGTTACTAAGTATGAAATATGCATATATGGATTTGTTAATAGGTTTTGGACTCTAAGGCCTAAGCCCATCAGATGGACGGTCTACAAGACCCATGGATGAGTGAACATTAAATTTTTCTAGAGTTAGAAATGGTTAGCCAAGAAAAAATTGGTGTAAGATGAGTCAGCCATCAAATTTGACTTGCAAGCCACTATTTTTTACTAAGTCAAATCCTTTCCAACTTGAATTTTCACTTTTCCTACACTAAAGTCTATATTCATTTTTGCTCTTTCTGCACCATCAATCTAGAGGAGATCCTAGTCATCCAATTCAATTTAATCATGGCCATCCATCTTAATAAAATTCTAGGCATTGAAATGTGTGTGATTAAATCACTGTCATTCAACTTTCATATATAAACAATGTGATGATGTGAATCCTTAATTTTGTACCTCTCAGAATTCTAAACTTCCAGTTAGAAAAAGAATCAATCAGGACTTCTAAATCATTTTCAAACCATCCGAGACTCAATACAAAGGTCAATGCAAGTGGAATCACGAAAAACCAAACGAGAAATGGATGAAAAAGAATCGAACATGAATTAAGGTTGGATGTTGCACAACCCTGTGGCACCGCAGAGCCTTTTGCGGCACTACCATAGAGACTTCTATGGTACCGTAGAGCCTTATGCGACAATCTATGCATTTTTTAACTTTTCGCGATCCCACATCAAAAATTGATAGCTTCTATGCTCCATCCCTCCTTCTATATATAGAGGACCTCTCCACACTTTAGGGGGTCAACTCTTTGAGCTTAAAAAGCATTAATTTCAAGCAAATTGCTTTGCATTTGCTCGTTCCTTCACGAAGCAAGTTGGGGGGTTTCTCCTTGATTCCTACTCCACTAGTTAAAGGCTTTCTTCCCCCTGTTCAAGGCAAGTTTATTGCCTAAGGCTCGTGTTGGGAGGTTTCTCCTTGATTCCTACCCGACTAGTTAAAGACTTTCTACCCGCCTGTTCGAGGTAAGTCCATTACCCAAGGCTCGTATCCTTCATATGGAGAAGGTGGAATTACGATCCAGTTGTCTGCTCCATCTGCCCTACGTCCCCAAGTTGCGAAAGCACAAGGTAAGTTTATTTTCCTTTACCTTTCCTTTGGTCAATGGTTCCTTGCCTCTTTTAGTTAGTTAATTAAATTAATTCACCAAGGTTGCTAGCTAAATCAACTTAGTAGTCAATTAAGTTAATTAATTAACTCAACCCTTATTAAGATAAGTAACTAAAATATGATAAAGTGGCTAGGCTAAACTAACATCTTCGCGAGAAGGGAAAATTGTGTGGGTTCTGATTCCCATTCAAAGGGATACGCAAGCATGCTTGGTTCAAGCATCAAATCCAATTAAAATTAACCAACTCTCCCCTTATCACCTTCTTCACTTGCTTTTATTTTGTTTCCTTTTACTTTGTTATTAAGTTTAGTTTAGAGAATGTATGACTTTCCTAGAACCCATAAGAGCTAAAGAGGTATCCCCTAAGTTTGAGATTTCATTGTAGTATTAACAATATTTTATTTTCAGATTCTAATTATGTATAAACTTTATGGATTGAATGATCATATGTTGTTCGTGCATTTTAAACTATTCATGAAATATATTTTAAGTCACTCTTATATTACTTGGCCAAATTTGTTTAGTTAAAATAAACTGAAAACCTAGTTCCTAAATCCTCTTTGGTTTCAAGGCTAGTGATATTTTTCTTTTGGATAATAATTAAAGTCAAAGGTTCTTTTCCTTATATTTTCCCAAATAAAAATAAATTAAGGTGGCTACTCAAAAACAATTTTCAAATCTATCAAAAATAAGCTAAAAGGCTTTCTTGTGAGTTCTTTCCCAAATGAGCATTTCAATTACTTTAATTAATCAGATCCGTGCTTGGGCGAGGCCTCACAGATGGATTTCCAAGGTAAGAAAATCATGCTCATCTCCTTCTTTCTTTATTCTAAGCATGTATTTGGTGATTTAGTTGCAAAAACTTCTCTTTTCCTTCACCTATATGGATCAACATAGGGAAAGTAAAATTAGGAAATATTTATTTTGCATATTAGTTGATAAAATATGGAATTTGGGCTTGAGAACATAAAGTTTATCAAGTAAAAATAACCAAGAAAAGCATGAAGCTCAATTAAGGAAACACAAGAGTAAGGTTCGGCCTCTCTTGGAAATTTTATGGGGAAATATTCTAAAATTTATTTGAGAATATCTAAAGTTATTTGGGATGAAGAAAAGTAATTTGTAAGTATCAAATTGAATTATGGAGACTTATTTCAAAAATTAAATTTTTGAAGGTATAAACCTAGCTAAAAGGGGAATTTATATTCTAATGCTTGTTTTTTATTGATCACATAGGTTTTCTATTATACTAATTTCATAATTTAAAGGCCAAATTGAGAATTAGATAAGAAATTATAGATTTTTCCGAAATTTGCCCTATGTTGGAAAATCAAGGTTTCATAAACTAAAAAGATTTAATTGCAATTGTTTGATGGGAATTAATTGCCTAAGTATTAATTTGATGAATTTATAATCAAATTGAAGATTGAATGAGGAATTAATAGTTTTCCCCAAATTCTAGGCTTTGGGGAACAAATTGAAAATTTTGAGAATTGAACCTAAATCCATGAAATTGAAGTGGCAATTAAGTTTAAGAATGATGTAACATGATTTATATGATGTTGATTTCAAATTTAATTAATAGAATAATTTTCCCAAATTTAATGAATTAGGTTCATTTATGGGATTAGAAAGTGAAAGTGGAATTAATCCCATTGAATATTGGAAATTATTTAAATTGATTCTAATTGAGTAATATGATGTTAAAATGTGAAATTGGGAGGAAAAGAATTATTTTTCCATAAGTAAATATATTTGGCCATTTAGATGACAACTAAGGGAAAATGTTAAAAGTAGTAATATGTCTATATATATATATATATATATATATATATATAGACACACACACACATATATATGTGTGTGTGTGTCTATATATGTATGTATACACACACACACACACACACACACACACATATATATATATATATATATATATATATATATATATATATATATATATATATATATATGTATATATATATATGTGTGTGTGTGTGTGTGTGTGTGTGTATGTGTATATATATATACACACACATACATATATATATATATATATACACACACACATACATATATATGCACACACACACACACACACACATATATATATATAGTGTGTCTTGACCTTAAATTAATAAGTTAGTACGACAATTGACAAGATAAATGGTGTTAACAAAGTTGAGCTAAATTTAAACTAATAAGATAACAAGGTAGTGATTAATGTGTAACTGAAATGCAAAATGTGTAGAATCTAAAGATAAGGGCAAGGACATTATCCAAGAGTGCGGGGAGCACTACTAGCATCAAGGTTAAACATAAATAGGAGCAAAAGAGTTCAAGGTGAATACTTAATAATATAATATGGCATGTGCCATATCCTATGAACCATTATTGATCAAACTATTTCCATTGAAATGTTCCAATTCCATGTTAAGTATGAATTGCCTAGTGAATATTGAGTCATTGGATATGATATTATTTTATGGCATTTGGCCATTAGGAGCCCTTTCATATTGATTTCGTTAAGTGACCATCAATGCGAATTATTCTTTTATTGGCATATTTTCCATTGAATTCTCTATTATGAATTCATATGAACCTTTCTATTGATGTCATTGATAAGCAAAAATACCATTCTGATGTGGGGTAATATATCAAACCTTATGCACTTGGTATAAGCCTATGGATGGAGTGAGAGTATTCAACCTCTATTACGAGGGAACACGTAACCATAAGACCTGATCAATCTTGCATAATGTGATATGTTCGAGTGAGTAAGGCACTAGCCACTACTCACTTGATATACTGATTTATAAGTGGGAAGCATATTGCTTCCAAATATTTATTATTTCTAGTAAAGATATTGTTTCTGTCTTAAATGAGAAATTGATATATACTGATAATTTTGATTAACATTGCTCCATTGTCACAGTGAGCCTATTCTGATAATGACTCATATACTCACCTTATATTATATTATTATGTATTCATCAAACTTTTCTCATTCCTTAGTTGTTTAAATTTTTTAGGTCAGATTGACGAGTTAGCAAGGTAAATTTCAAGCCTTATTTTTCTGCTTAGAAATTGTTATGCTGATTTTGATATTTTAAATTTTGGATATGTAACTCTGAAGACCAGTACTCTAGAGATCCATGGTTACCGAAGGTTTAATACTAATATGTTAACGGATTTATATGTACTGCAAATTGTATAGTAATCATTATTATGTTAGCGTATTAAGTATTGAACATATGGATGATAACATGAAATGTAAAATGGCAAATTTAACATGATAAATATGAAAATGGTGTTAATGAGCATTTGGTAATATATAAAATAACAAAATAGTAGCTAGCAATAAGGAAAGACAATTAGATTTCGATCTTGGGATAAGGTTTAACACGGTAAATGGTAAAAAATAATATATTAAGCGGGGTTCCATGGGATTTATGTGATTTTATGTCTTTCTATGTTTTAAGACTATCACGGCTTAAATAGTGATGATAATTATTCATCAAAATATGAGACTTATGGATTTTAATTCTAAATTTCAAGATTTTATTCTTATAAACAAAAATGACATGTATCAAAATTTCATGATATCATATTTCGTAGTTTTCTGATTCCATGGATTTGAATAAACCCATGAATTTAACATCCATCATGCCAAATGAGGCTTTAAAGTTTTTTAGGCCAATTGGTTCCTAGATATATACATTTTAGTAATAGAGGGACAAATTGATAAAGTTAGGCTTTATTTGGTATGGAAATTTTAAATGAGAGATTTTATAAAATTTATCAGTTTATATTAAATCCACCATTTGGAATCTAAAAGAGGGTTAAAATCCATGTATTTTAAAAAATCTCTCACCCTCCAAAAATTTTTCTTTTTGAAAATTTTGATTTCACACATATTAGGTTGGAAAGTCCAAGATTTACTTTTTTTTTTCTTTTTATAAAATGAGAGATTATAATAATTTCTTTTCATTTCAATATATCCTAATAAAATTATGATATTTTAAAATTATTCATTCATTTTATTATTAATCCAAACAATAAGAATTTTATTAGATTCATATATTTGAGAATCTCGCAATCCAAACATGACCTCAAAAGGTCCTAGCTAAAATTGAAAATTACCACAAAATTTGGATTATTGATTTTTGTAGATTTTATATATATATATATATGTTATTTGATCAAGAGATCTACACCGTTGATCGGTATATGTATTAAAATCTTGAGCAACGTTCGCGTACACAGCATAAGCATATAAAATTAAAGCAACAAGGCATAGTTAAGAGGATCTAAGGTTAGCCGTTCTACACTGAGTGCTGGTTAGGGTTTCTCTAAAAACGACTAAGGTTAGCCTTTCTGCTCTATTGTTCTTCGCCAAAGCTGATTTTTTTGATCTGATTTATGCTCTAGTTGGTTGTTTGTATGGTTTTATGGCAATCTTTCTGATGAAGATAAGCTAATTAATTGATTGAATTTTGTTTCTGTATGTAGCTTTTTATTTTCTGAAATTGAAAAGGAAAAAGAAGAATTAATTTGAAGTTGTAAAAATGTCGCGGAAAGGTTTGATGGAACAAGACCTGGGTAAATTGGATGTAACAAAGTTACATCCACTTTCTCCTGAAGTTATATCTCGTCAGGCCACTATAAATATAGGTATTACTTTTTATCAAAATTTTTTTATGTTTTAAGTGAGTTTAATTAAATTTTTTATAATTTTTTTTTTTAAATCTTACCCAGGTACCATTGGTCATGTGGCACATGGAAAGTCTACTGTTGTAAAAGCCATATCTGGTGTTCAGGTAATTTTGTTAATTTGTTATTGCTGATGCCTGTTGTCACCAATTTCTATGCCATTATCATCTATTTTGTAATAATTATTGTTTCTAACAGTTAGATTTATGAATTGTGATTTGCTATTATTTGCAGACTGTTCGTTTTAAAAATGAGTTGGAGCGTAACATTACAATTAAGCTTGGATATGCAAATGCAAAGATATACAAGTGTGAAGATGAACGATGCCCCCGGCCTATGTGCTACAAGTAGGTTGGCATGTTGCTGTAGTAACACACTATCAATTTACTTTTATCATTTTTTTACACTTTAATTTGAGAAATGTCCTTCTTGTAGGGCATATGGAAGTGGTAAGGAAGATAGTCCAATGTGTGATGTACCTGGGTTTGAAAACTTTAGAATGAAATTGCTGAGACATGTGTCTTTTGTTGATTGCCCGGTATGTTAAGCTTATGGTTTATGCTGAATATATAAATGTTTTCTATGCTTCTTTTTTTTGCTGCTTGTTAGTTTTTGACTTAAAATTCCCTACTATAACTAAAAATGATTTGTTGTGCTGCTGTATGGTTTTAATGTTTGAAAAGTTCGCTGTAGTTACTGCTATTCTCTTGCACGGTTAGGTTTGCTTATCCATTTATTTACCTGTTAACCACTTTGCCATAGGGTCATGATATTCTCATGGCTACAATGCTTAATGGAGCAGCGATCATGGATGGAGCATTACTTCTCATTGCAGCAAACGAAAGCTGCCCCCAACCACAGACTTCTGAGCATCTTGCTGCTGTTGAAATTATGCGTCTTCAGCATATAATAATCCTTCAAAATAAAGTTGATCTAATTCAAGAAAATGTAGCCATCAATCAACATGAGGCTATTCAGAAATTTATTCAGGTCTAGCATTCTTGTGTTCCTTCCCTCCCTCATTGTTTTTCCTGCAGAGTTTTCTGATAACCATTTAAGCACTACTTGCAAGTTATGCTCTCTCTCTCTCTCTCTCCTTTTTTTTTATTTTTTTCTCTCCTCTTCTACCATTGATGTTGTCAAATCAACTTTGCTTAAATTAGTAATCATAATCCAAATAGAATCCAACTATGTGAGTTTTAAGTGCAATCCTATGTACATATCAAGTGATTATATGGCGGTAATAAAATACAAGATGTCTCAAGACCTGGAAATTAGTTACCTGTTACTTAGCATGGGAAATTAGAATTGAGTTCAATATTTTGTTATATGTGCATATAAATTACATCTCCCTTCTCGCCAATTTTGTTTCGGCAATGTTGCTATTTAATTGCTTTTATAATTCAGTTTGTGGAAAATAAATGCTTGCTGCCAATCAGTTTCTTGCATCCATAATCAGCAAAATGGATTATAAAAGGTGAATTAAATGAGGATAAAATAGAGAATGTAGATAAAATATACCTTAGATAATGCTTAGATAATATGGTCATCTCAAAAACTGAAACAAAGTCAAATCATTTCCCCTCATTTCATAAAGCATATGATATGATATGGAGCTATGGTTTTTCCATTGATGTGATACTGCATCATCAGATAGCATTGAGTGCATGATCCTACTAATTTATATGTATTTCCTATTTAGGGGACTGTTGCTGATGGTGCTCCAGTAGTGCCAATTTCTGCACAGCTGAAATACAATATTGATGTTGTGTGCGAATACATCGTGAAAAAGATCCCCATCCCAGAGAGGAACTTTATCTCGCCTCCTAATATGATTGTAATTCGGTCTTTTGATGTCAATAAGCCTGGGTTTGAGGTTGATGAGATAAAAGGTGGTGTGGCAGGAGGAAGCATCCTCAGGGTATGTTTCTTAAATGTTCTCTTTCTTGCTCTTTTATCTTTCTTTTTTCTTAATTTCTTTTTATATTGCATACATTTTGCTTATAGTTCATTTCCACATTGGAGTGTCCCCATGTATTTTTCATATAATTTCCTATTTGAGTGGGCTTCCTCATTGTATAGATTTGTGGAAACCTAACAAATAATCATTCTTCCCAAATACATACATGCATACATACATATACGTATATATGTATGTATGTACTAGTTTTAGTTAGTTTAATTTAATTTATCCTTATGGGGGTATTGAAGTTTATGATTGTATTTCGAGGTGAGTGATATTTTCGGCTTGATTCTTTGGTGTGGAAGTTCTTCTCTTGAAAGCCAAAATTTGAGGTACTTTTTAGCTGGCTCCAAGTGGTGATGGAGTTATGAGCAATTGTCTTAATAATAGTAACTGATAATGGTAAAAGTATGGAATCCCTTTTCTCCAGCAGTGAGGCCTCAAGATTGGGAGACAAAGGAGTTTTGTGGATTCATTGATATATTAATGTTATGGAAGTTGGGGAAGAGGACAAATTTGATGGATGTTAATGAAGAGGGGGATTCTTTTATGTGTGTACACACACACACTATAAATTTTTAATGATCTTTGCTCAGTGGGGCTAGATAGCAACTCTTTTCAATGGGATGCAATGAGAAAGGCAGCAGTGTCCCAGAAACAAGTTTTTATTTAAAATTTTTCTCAAATAGCCTCTTTTTTTTTTTTTTTTTTTTTTTTTTTGGTTTTGGAGAGAATTTAATGTAGAGTACATTGCTTGTTTGATAGGTGTTTCTTGCTAGATGAGTAAACTATCTGTGTCATCATTCTAATCAGGTTTGAATCATTTGGTATATGCTACTCTTATAATTATTGAGCCTATGCTGAGATGCAGATGGAATGAAGTGCTTGTAGGGGCTCTAGCTGTTTGGCTGTGGTTAAGAAGGTACAAAATGCATTCCTTTTTCTATTTTGTGGACTTTTAGGGGCAAATTTAAGAGATACTGAGATTGTAGGAAGTGGGAGAACTTGTTGGATATATATTAAAAGAAAAAGAGAGGAAAGGAGGGGGGGGGGGGGGATGTTGGTTGTGCGCAATACCCTTCATTTGTGGATAATTGGCAATTTTTTTATGGATCATTTTGCTTATGTAGAATTCTAAAGTCTATATAGAAGGAGAATCGAATAATATACTTACAATGTACATGGGTGGCACCTCCTTTATTGGTGTTATTAATATAGCTTAACTATCTAAATCATAGTTAGATCAAACAATCAAACAATTCAATTCAAATCATGTAATTTTGGTTCAAATTCTCTCCCCAGTGATTTGAATCTATGGATTGATTTGGAATACATTAATTCTCGCCAAATCAATTGAATCAATAGTGAATAGGGTGAATGAATATTAATTGACTTGAGTCTGCTGAGTCCTTCAATGTTGGCTTTGTGGATTTAAAATCTAAGAAACTATTTGATTAAAAGGAAACTGGGACAACTAGCTATATTTCAGACTTACAAACCAAACAGTGAAGAAACCATATTACAACTAGTTAGTAGGCCTAAAACTAAGTCATGCCCCAAAACGACAGCTGTCTGTCATTCCCATGATGAAGCAAAATACCAAACAGCATTTTGCTGTTGCTTAAGCAATAGAAAGTTATACTCAAAATGTCAGCTATTTTGTTCCTAGATGAATTTGTGTTTTTCCTTTTTTCTACTATGTTCTGCTATTCCCCAAGCTATGCTGTATTCTGCTTC
The DNA here is from genome assembly GCA_947687605.1 of Reutealis trisperma. Classification (NCBI taxonomy): domain Eukaryota; kingdom Viridiplantae; phylum Streptophyta; class Magnoliopsida; order Malpighiales; family Euphorbiaceae; genus Reutealis; species Reutealis trisperma. The sequence goes on from CANTUT010001389.1 coordinate 148,453, forward strand.
ACCTATACTCTATTTCATTTTCCATTCCTCCCCCCCCTTGCTTTTTTTTTTTTTTGGATATTCTTCTTCTAATTGGCTACTCTTATCGTCAACATTTAGTACCTAATCATGTTCATAACATTTAATTTACATGCTATCTCTTTATTATTTTATTATTTCTCTAGTTCTAGTGGATTTTTCTGCGTGTAGAGTGACATATTGTCAAAATAAGGATCAACTTTATTCCTTTAATTTATTTTGCATGAAGGATCAATATATATTGTTTCAAATTTATTTTGAGAATTTTTACAGAATCTTTTAATTTGATTATTGATATATGCGAGGGTTTTGATTCTCAACAACTATTCTAAACTATATTCTATACTACCCTATGCTGTTTGTTATTAGTGTAATCATTTGTAGCATAAATGCATGGTCGCACAAATTTGGCACAATTTTGCATGATAATGTTTTCTCTAGCCTTTGAAGGCATTCAGATATCTTTTCCTTTATGGTTTTTGCTATGTTATTATTGAAGGGATGGAGTTTTAAAGTTCTTTTCCTCGAAAGTGAGTTCTTCATGCTAATAAACACAGACCTTTGGGAACTAAAATTGACGAATGATTAAAGACTACATATATTACTCGAATTTATAACTGAATGAGTTGATTTATTTTATCAACTTGAAGTACCTTTTTTGATCAAGCTTCAAAGTATCCTCTCTTAGGCTCCATTTGTTTATAAAATAACTTGTTGGTGTAAGGTGGTCATTTGTGAACTAATGGGTATGTGATTATGCCTTATAAGTTCATTTGCTTTTACTGTGTGTAAAAGTCCAGAAAACCATTTTTGCTTTTGGAATGTGATGGCTTATGTATTCCCCTTGGAGACTACAAGTTCCAGTTGCTTTAGAGTCCTAGACTCATTTGATAAACTTTGTTAACAAAGAAAAAATAATTGAGTATTTAATATATGATCAAACTTTCAAGTAGATACTTGAGGCTGACCTTGACATATCATGTGTATTTGCATTGTGAATACTTTTGATGATGGTTCTGTCTGACTGATGTGCTAAACATAATTTGACCTCTGCAGGGTGTTTTGAAGGTCAATCAATTTATTGAAGTTCGGCCTGGAATCGTTGTTAAAGATGAGACTGGGAATATCAAGTGCACACCTATTTATACTAGAATAGTTTCACTATACGCTGAGCAGAATGAATTACAATTTGCAGTTCCAGGAGGTCTTATTGGTGTGGGCACAACCATGGACCCCACTTTGACACGAGCTGATCGATTGGTGGGTCAGGTTCTTGGAGATGTTGGTTCACTCCCTGAAGTTTTTGTTGAGCTTGAGGTAAGTATCTGAGCTGGCAATAATGTTTTTCTAGATCATGCTTCCGCTGATATAAATTTGTTAATAGAGCAATGCATATTGTTATGCGCAAGAATTAGTCTTGTGAAGGAAGAGACCTTCCCATACTAATATAATAATGTTCGTGTTATGTAGGTAAATTTCTTTCTTCTTCGGCGACTTATTGGTGTTAGGACAAAGGGGTCAGAGAAGCAAGGTAAGGTCTCAAAGCTGGCTAAGGGAGAGATTCTTATGCTGAACATAGGGTCCATGTCTACTGGTGCTCGAGTTATTGCTGTAAAGAATGATCTGGCAAAGCTGCAGTTGACATCTCCTGTGTGCACTAGCAAGGGAGAGAAGATTGCCCTCAGTCGGCGAGTTGAGAAACATTGGCGTCTTATTGGGTGGGGTATGATTCAAGCTGGAACAACCCTTGATGTTCCGCCGTGCCCCCTTTGAGTGATAGGAAACAGGTAGAAAAAAGGCAGTAAAAGAGAACGTGGCAGTGAAGAACTCTGAACAACTTTTGTCCATTGGATAGCATTTTTTCCAGATTTGTATTATTGTTTGTGCTGTTTCATTTTTCATTTACGGTCTAAGTTTTGAACAAGAAATGATTTCAACTGATGATATGTACTGGGTTGTTAGTGGGAAAAAAACAAAAAAAAGATACAGATGGCATTATTATCAAAGCATTTTGCATTTTTGTTGTGCCAGTAGAGTGAGTTCATTGAAATTTTACCATCTTCACCAATTATGGGTTTATTTTCGCCAATGATACGATGCGAATTCGACAAGTTTAGTGATTTGTCAAAGTCAATGATTTGTGGGTTTGGATTGTGGTTTGGCTTATCTCAATAGCTCCAGTATAATGCAAGAATAAATAATCATCATGTGTTGAGTTGATTCATTGATTGAAGGAGAGGGATTGATTTGTTAGTAGGTAGGATTTCGGGTATTAATTTATGAAGTCAGTCTTAATTTATTAAAGAAATGACGGGTTGGATAAGAAAATTTTGTAAATGACTCGGACACTCGTGATATATTTGAACTTTAGTTGTGAAATTTTCGAAATTATTTGATTCCAATTGAATTGAGTTTTAAAAGTTTTCAGTAACGAGTTTGGTCGAATTTGAATATTATCAATTGCTTAAATTTTATATAATACAAAATATATTTTTCGAGCTTATTTGAATTTGTTCAAGCTTGATTTTGATGTTAATTTAATTTTTAATGACAATTTAGTTTATTAAGTTGAATTTTTTTAACTAAAAGAATATTTTTTTTTTTAATTTTGTTAGGATGACGTAACATTTAGAAAAAATAAAAAAAAGTTTGCATGGTTGGATAGTGATGACTATTATTAATAATGTGTAATATATTGTGATAAGCTAAAAATTTTGAAGAAAGGACTGAGCTGGGCTTCATTGCATGAAGTAGGAAAGGTCGACCTGCAAAACCAGAAGATGTGATTGTCAAACTTGGACGTGGCAAGAACAGTTCGACGGTCAAGTTAGCATAGTGATTATATCGTTTGAGAAATGAACTTTTGCATGGAGAGAAAGGGATGAGAAGGTGGAGAGTTTAGCTAACTTGTGTTTGTGTATAAATTTTCCTTTTATACTTGGCTAGAAGCTTTATGGGGTATACTATCAACTTATGACACACATCCTCCTCATAAGATGACAGACGGTGGATGAGGTGAACAAGTGTTACCTTGTAAAGTTGCCTCACTAATGGGTTTGGTGAGGTCACAAGCATGGCCTATATGATGTCATCTTAGCTGGTATCAGTGAAGTGGGTGGGATCCTCATCCGAAGAGCTCCTTCCTTAAATGGAGATCAAATCTAGAATTCAAGGTGCTTTTTCTTCGCGGGTGCCTAAAGAGGCTTCTTCGACCATAACCTTCCTCAGGTGAACGAACAAGGCATGGGGCTTGACAGGTGGACATTCTTTGGATCCTTCAACCTCTTTGTGTCCTCTTACATGGGCCTTAACAGAAGCCTACTAAATTCCTTAAGAGATTTGTGTTGGTATGTCCCTCAAGTCCACTCGCTTGGGCTCATTTCAACTCCTATAAAAGGCCCCCTATTTCAATATTCCTTATTGAAACACTTGGATTAGAAGTTGTTTTCATTCTTAGGAGACCTCTTTGGCTTAAAGCAATATTTGAGTTCTTTGTCCCATATTTTTCAATTGAGGTTTGCTCTTGGAAAAGCTACAATGGTCCAAAGGTCCTTTGATCTTTTGCCAGCTATGACTCACTATAGGAAGTTGTGCAACTATTTTGGTTAGGCGAGACACATGTCAAAGAGGGAGTGATCAGAATGGCAGTGTCTTTGTTTGAATCCCTTAGATCATTAAATAGTGTAAAGTTTCTAAGAGCTTTGCTCTAATAAGAACATGTTTGGCTGAGCACTAGGCTAAATTTAGGGGAGCTTGTTCAGCTTGGACCTCTTCGGTTCGCTAGGTAACTTCTCAAAGAAGGATCCAAGGTCTTTTTAGGTTATGATAGATAGGATCTCTCTTAAAGAATTGTGCTACAAATATGGCTTGAGGTAACATACGACCTGAAGATTCCATCTGTAGTCTTTCAACTAGGTAACCATTAGATTGATCTTTTTGAATTTCAAAATAATGATGAGGTGAACGCTTATCGAGAATCCTTCTCATCTTCCTTGATCTTCTTTCTCCTCTTTACGTTTTCCATTCTCTCTCTCTCTCTCTCTCTCTTAGTTTGCAACAATTTTGGCCATTGTTAAGAGCTCCCAAGCTTCTTTTGAAGCGATTTTCTTTCATTGTCTCGTGTTTCCCCCCATTTTCTTGCATTTTTCCTTAATTTGTTTTCGACTTTCATCTCAGATGGCTCCAAAATCAACAAACTTGGACTTTTTAGTTGAGTTGTTCAATCACTAGCATCCTATTGCTACTGTGACTTAAAGAGAGTGACTTCAAGGTTTGGAAGCATACTTGAAGCCCATTAATGGTGATTTTAAGTTGTACATCCCAAAATTAGATGAGCGGGTCCTAGTGAATGAGAAGAAGGAGGATGCCAAGTCCTTGAAGGAGTTATCAAGGGACTATTGCAATTATGTATTTTTTCAACAACAGATGTGGATGGGTTGAGGTGGCCCCCCTCTTTGTTCATGGTGGCCCTTTTCAACCACTACCAAGTGAACCCTATAATGCTTCATCCTCTTTGAGGTGGTCTGCACTGCCTTGAGGATTAAACCTAATCCGAAGATGTTTCAAGTGTTCTTCAAGATAGGAAGATCCATCGATGGTTTCATCTATACCACTTTAGCTCGTTTGAGGCACCACTTTTTCATAGGTAAGGAAAACAAAATACCAGCTTGGACATATTGCTTCAGGATGATTAGGTGAAAGGCCAAGGATGCTGAAGAAGGTTCTAGCTTTGGCTTACTAGGATACTTGATGATTCTTGTAGGCACCATGTCTTATTAGCTTGAAGATCTGAGTGACAAAGAGAAGGCGGGCATAAAAAATTTGATATAGAGGAGGTCCACTTACAACATCAAGAAGCTAGAGGTGTGCATGTCTTTAAAGGATGCTCAAGGTATGGTGCTTTCTTTTGTGAGGTTATATGATGTTAGGGGTGAGTCTGTTCATTAACTTATTCTTTATGTTGCTTGTTCTGTGCCTAACAACTAATGTGTTTCTTTTTCACAATGGATACCAAGGAAGATGATTGTGGCCTAATGTGAAGCAACACTTGAAAGAAGTCACTCCATTGACTTACAACTACTTGGCTCGAATGCTAGACATGGATAAGATTATTGGTAGTCAGTGATTCAGCAGAGTAGTGGTAACCTCTAAAGGTAGTGATGCCCTTTTTATCTCAATCATCCTAGAAACCAATCAAGCAGACATCTAACAAAAGAACTAGAGAGCCATTTGCTAGAAGCAAAATCAATAAAGAGGCTGTAGTGAAGAAAGCAGTTAAGAAGTTAAAAAAGTCTACTCCTACTAGGAAAGGGAAAGCTAAGGTGGGCTTAACTTCTTAGAAAAAGCCTACTGAAGAAACCATACCCTCACCATTAGGACAAGAGTATATTGCTTTGCCTCCTGCTAACACTTTAGTGAATGAGGATGATTTAGAGCCTATTTCCACCTTATTAGGAATCCATCTTGCATAACTTCTTATAGCAAAGAGTGACGAAGAGAAGAAGGAATTCAAGAAGAAATCATGGATGTCCTTCAGGATAATGAGGCAAGTGTTTAGACTAAGAAAGATCCAAAAAGATACCAAATAGAAACATTTAATCATCGATGTGGATGAGTAGTGAAGAGGATCATGTTGTTGATGAAGAAACTCGGTCCACTTCTGCTAATGAAGCTCAAGCACAAGGTAAAAGAAAATGAAACTCAACCTTTGCATCTGACCAAATTCCATCACTTGCTTAATTCTTGTTTAATTTCCATTCTTTTGCTAAGTTACTTCAACCAATGTATCAACCCTTGAAGGCCTCTAATGGATCTCCTTTGAAAGGATTAAATTCCTTGGACATTGAGGACTACTATAAGAAGCTAAGTGATGAGGAGATAGACATTCCTACCACCATTGGAGTGGTTGAGAGTGAACCCATGAATGTTATAGGTGATGAGCATCCAACTGAAATGGGTATTGAAGCCTCTCCAGCTAAGAGACAAAGAATTGGCGAGCTAAATGTAGAATAAGATTGAGGACAAAGGCTGGGACTTTAAGTGGTGGTATTTCAGGTGTCATACTATAGGTGATTCTTTGGATGATGAAGATAGGACTTGGCATCATTATCCCATTCCTTAGAAGCTTGTATAATGCCCTAAAAAAATCTAAGCACATTAAAGAGGCATACGACTCAATTGATTTTGCTAATGACTTGACTATGGCCTTTCATCCTCTCCCACCTTTTGGCAATCACTGTAACACGTCCATAAGGGCTATAATGTAAGTATCCTTTAGAACATTACTTTTTAACTATTTTGTTGATTTTTCTTTAAGACACCAAACAAAGAATATGCCTTTCTTGTTTTAGACAATGAGAACTGTTACTATCCTTCTTGAGCGCATTGATGTATATGACGAATTCTACATTGAGGCTCATTCTAAAACCATGATGTGCATTAAAGTAATTAAGAAGTATCATGGTGATTTTGATCATCTCTTTGCTCAATTCAAGCAATTAATGAAGGAGAAGAAAGAATGGGTCAATTCTAAACAATCAAAGAAGCTAAATGTTAAAGTGGAGAGACTACAAGTTGAGAATACTAAACTTAGATAGGAGATTCTCTAATGGCAAGAGAAGATCAGAACTGTCAAAGAGGCAATAGAGAAGAAGGCCGAATGGCTCAACATCATGATTGCTTTTCTATAAGAATCTTCATCTGCAAAAGACGAGACTTGAAGAGCTGTAATCTTATTTGAAAAATACTGAGGAAGAGGCGAACAGCTTGAGGTCAAGGGTTGACTCATTACAAAGAGAAGTTGATCAACTCAAAGCCACCCGGATTGAGTTAGTTGAAACAAATAAGAAAGCAAAGGGCTTAGAACAAGAGTTGATCATTGAGAGATGTAAGACCAAAGAGGCTAAGATTTGAGCCAAAACCAATGAGAACAGTAAATAAGACATCCTTAGCCATTTCATCAATTTTGAAATGCACAAGAAGTATGTTGCATTGTAAGGCATGCATCAGACTATCAAATTTCATAATAAGGCAATTAATGGTGTAGCAAAGAAGCATCCTAAAGTGTTTAGCGAAGGACTGAAGATGAAAGCTGGATAGTCCCTACCATCAAAGAGGCAGACCTCATTGCTATGGCCTCTTATATCCCAAGCTTAGATCCAATGAGCATTTTAGCTTTGAGTTAACTTGATCTAAACCATCTATATCTTCATTTGCTCCTCTGAAGAAAGCTTAGAATTTCTTATTTTTTTCTCTCTTCTTTTTTTTTTATACACATTATTATTGTACTTGTACATATTTTTCATTAAGACGAATTTTGTTCTTCATATTGTTTTTTATTTTTTTTATAGAGACTTCTTCATAGTCTAGCAAGTAAATCTTATACAAAAATCTTCAATATTTATTTATCTTAATAAAAGACTTAAACTCAAGTTAAATAGATAAAATCATACTTAATATTGAAAATGAAAGGCTTCCAATTGGTGGGCTTTGCATTTGGATTTGAAAGTATGCACATGAATGGCCTTCAACTTATGGGCTTTGCATTTTTATTTTAAAATATGTAGTTGAAAATATATGCCCTTGAAAGTAAATGCATGCACATATGTTACTACCCCCTCGAAGAAGGAACAACATATTGTTTCTTTTGCCTATTTATTGCCTTAGCAAATTGCTAAGTGCTTGACATTGGTACTATATCAATTAGAGTTTTAAATGCCTTACCTTAGTAAGTGCTCCAGCTTTGCCTCAACAAGGCTTTGGATACCCTCTTGTAAGGAATTTAGGGCCTTACCTTAATAAGGACTTGTGCTTTGCCTTAGCAATGGCTTAGGTGCCCTCTTATAAAGGACTTAATGCCTTTTCTTGATAAGGGATTTGGCCTTGCCTTGGTAATGGCTTAGCTTCACCTTAGCAAGGACAAAATGTTACTTTATTTTGATAAAACTTTATACGAGGGAATTAGCATTCATGAATGACAAATAATTGAAGAAACCATAGATTTTTATTACTTTTTTCATTTATACATCTTGAGGTGTTGGACTTTCCAATGTGTAAAACTTTAACTCTTAGGGTTATAAGTTTACATTGTAGGGCCAATCACTTTTTGTACTTGAAATGGTCCTTCCCATGTTGGAGCTAGTTTTGTCATGCCTTCTCTTTGGCTTTTTGCTTCAAGGCTTCTCATAACCAAATCTGCTTCGTGGAATACTTTGGCTTTAACCTTTTTGTTAAAGTGGCTAGCTACTTTGACCTTGTAAACTTCAAGGCGAATAGCTGCCTTTTCCTAAAGTTCTTCTAAGAGGTCTAAGTCTACTCTTTGCTCTTGATCATTATATTGGTCTCCAAGGAAGTTGATTCTTCCCTTGGGCATGCCAATATCAACTGGTATAAGTCAAATTGAAAGGAGTTTCACCTATGCATTCCCTTAGAGTTGTTCTATAAACCCATAGCACAAGGTGAAATTCACCAGCCCAGCCTTTGCCACAACCATCTAAGCGTTTCTTCAATCCTTGCAAGATTGTTTGGTTGAGTACTTCAGCTTTCCCATTACAATATGGATGAGCAACAGAAGAGAAATGTTGCTTAATCTAAAAGCCATCACAAAAGGATCACACTTTAGCATTTTTGAATTATTTGCCATTATCATTGACATATTGATAAGAGACTTTAAATATGCCCAGGACATTCCTCCATAAGAAATTGATAATTTTCTTTACTATAATAGTTTTGAGTGCTTTGGCTTTTTTAACCTATTTTATGAAGTACTCCATAGCTACATGTAAGAACTTTTTCTCCCCTAAAGCCATTAGGAAGGGTCCTAAAATATCAATGCTCCATTTTACAAAGGGCTAAGATATGAAGATAGGAGTTTATTTGGCGGCTAGAATACATTTACTCTGATTGTATTTCTAGGAAATGGGACATCTTTGAACTAATTTTATAGCATCCTTTTTCATAGTGGGCCAAAAGTAACCCTAGCAAACTACTTTTGTAGCCAAGGCCTTTCCTCCAATATGCATACCACACAAAACCTTATGTATTTCTTGTAATATATAGTCTTCTTCACTAGGCTTCAAACATCTAAGCTAGGGTAAAGAACTAGCTCTCTTTTATAGAATCCCATCATGCAGGAAAAAATGAGCACTTTGGTACCATATCCTTTTTGTTGCCTTAAGATTGGAGTGTAATTTGCCATTATGCAAATAGGCTTATATCGGGTCCATCCCATTATGCAAATAGGCTTGGATCGAGTCCATCCAGCTAAGCTGTTCATCAATCTGCGTCACATCTTCATCATCTTAGATGCTAGGATAGGCCAAAATAACCTTATGAAGATTCTTCGAGCAAGTGCAATTGGGTGTGCAACTACTAACTTGTTGAGGCTATCCGCTCGACAGTTGTCTATCGAGGAACTTTATAGAATTGAACATCCACTCCTTGATCCTTCATCTTTTGTACCAAGGCTTTATCTAAATATTTCAACATGTTTTCATCTTTGGCTTCAAGTTCTCCTTGAATTTGCTCAATGATTAGTTACGAGTCATTATATACTTTTAAAGCCTCCAACTGCAAACAATCAATGAGCAACAACACTTGCATTAGTGCTTTTTATTAAGCTATATTGTTTGTAGTTATGAAATCTAGTTTCAATGCATATTTTAGTAGAAATCCACTGTCCTTCTTTAACATTATACCTGCATTGCTGCCTTTAATACTACTTGCCCCATCCATATAGAGCTTCAAGGTAGAACTCTTTTGAATGGTGATAGCACTTTCCTTGGCTAATTCTCCAACTTTATTTGATGCTTGCTTATTTGTCCAAGCTATCAGAGAAGGAACACCTAGAAATAGAATTAGCCAGAGCATGAGCTTTGATAACTACTTAAAGCTTATACTTTAGTCTATATTAGCCTAATTCAACTAACCAACATAGCATTCATCTTGATGTCTCTGGCCTATGGAGGACTTTCTGGATAGGTTGATCAGGAACAACAACACATTAATGAGCTTGCAAATGAACTTTATACTTTCTAGTAGACAAGAATAGAGCATAGGCAAACTTTTCTAGAAGAATGCAATTGAGCTTAGGCCCTTATAGGACTTTACTAAAGTAATATATTGGCTTTTGTATGTAATCTTCCTCTCAAATGCGCAATGAACTAATTGCATGATCCAAAGCAGAAAAATTCTTGCTTTAATTATCATATCATCAACATAGGCTTCAAGGTTCCTTCCTAACAAATTCTTGAACATTTTGTTGATGAGATGCTAATAAGTGGCTTTTGCATTTTTGAGACCAAAGGGGATAAAAATGTATCAGTTGGTTTCCTTCTCTATTATAAAGGATGTTTTCTCTTCATCTTTAGGATGCATTTGTATCTTATGGTACCCTTGTTTTGTATAAGAGGATAAAAACTTATAGCTGGCTATCGAATCCGCTAGCTTGTCAATCATGGGTAGTGGAAAGGAGTCCTTTGGGTGTTCTTTATTGAGATCTGTGAAGTCGACGCATATCCTATAGGTGCCATTTGGTTTTTTCACCAAAACAACATTGGACAACCATTCCAGATAGAAAACTTCTCTAATGAATCTTGCTCCCATTAGCTTGTCAACTTCTTCATTAATAATTGCTTGTCTCTCAATCCAAAAGCATGCTTTTCTCTTAGTCTCAAAGCAACTCTTCTTCTGCTTCATGGGCTTAAAGGTAGGATCAACATTGAGTTGATGTGAAATGACCTCAAGACTGGGAGACAAGCGTGCTTTTGTACTTCTTTGGGTCTGTCTTATGAATGAAGAGTTTCTCTAGCTCACGTACTGGCTTAGTCCTCTGAGGTGGCTTTGAGGTATCCTCCTTTTCCAATCTTATTAGGGCTACTTCTTCAAATCCAACATTCTACTTCTCTCATTTCTTCTCTTTTCCATCTTTAGCCTCTTCGACATACTGCACCCTATACACACAAAATTCTTTACTTGTAGCCCTTGGGATCATCATCTTCAGTCGTTGAATATTGACTAAAGCATCCAGAGAGAATAGCAATTATGAACTCTTAATTTTGCATCCTCCAGTATGCATTTGAGCCTTAGAAGCACCTAGACTTAGTAAACAAACTATCAAAAACTAAAAACTCTCAAAATGGAAAAATCGAGAAACCCAAAACATGTCTTTTTGACATTTGAACCCTTTCAAATCATTCGAGATTGGGTAACGAATACAAGCAATAGAAATCACGAGAAGCAGATGAGAAATGAGTAAGGACGGGCAAAAACAAGTGAAACAGGCAAAAATAGGGCTGGCCGTATGTAACAACTCACACCTACCCTTGGAGTTTAGTAACAAATTTCTTGAATTTAGGGCTACTATAGCAAAATATGTGCTTTTATGAAAATTCCTGTATGGTGTGATTTATGAGTATGTGACATGTTAGAGTAGTTCTAATATGCATAATATGAATTAGTATTATGAAATAAATAATTTATAAGAAGTGCATAAGCATAAAATAATTTATTGCGCATAAAATAATTTATTGCACATAAAATGAATTTTTATGCAAAAAGCGATGTTAAGTATAAAATAATTTTTATAAGCATTTTTAAAATATTTTTAAATAAATATTTTAGGGGGGAATTTCAATGAAAATAATAAGAAAAATAGTTTATTTTTAATAACCTATAATTAGCCCATAAATTAAATAAAAAGCCCAATTTCTCAAAAGCCCACTACACTAAAACACTCCTAATCTAGCTTATTAAACGAAAACTTGTAATTTGCCCAAAACCCTAAATATAATAAGCTAATTTTGGCCAACCCTAGTTGTAGCAGCCACCATTCTATTTTCTATCATATTTTTAGCAGAAAATTTTCTCAACCGAAATTCACAAGGTGCCTTCAAACCTTGCGATTTTGTGACCGTTTTTGTTTCAAACCTTGCGATTTTGTGATCGTTTTCATAAGTTTTTCGTTTCTTTCAATTTATTATATGATTCTTATGAAACAAATCATGAGAAAACTATTTTGGGCTATCAATTTAATGTTTTATTGTGATTAAATTTGGCCTAGGTGATTGTTTGGAAGGAGAAACCGATTTTCAAACGAAAACACAAACCTTTCTAAGCGAATCCTCCAAAGGTGAACCCTAAAACTCAAAGTTTGAAATTTTCATGCATAATAGTGGGAGGAGCTGCTGATTTGTATTTCATTATGTTCTAAATTTATTTTTGTTGTGTTTGGATGAAAAATATTGATTTAAAATATATTTCTGTATATTACTGCAATGATCGAAAAATACTGAAAAGCAAGAGAACTCATGATTTTCACTCTAAAACCTAACATTGGAATTTTCATGCATATGGATTACCAAGGGCTACCGATTCCTACATGTTGATGTTCAAAAATAATTTTTGTCATGTTTATATGAAAAATATCAGTTTAAATCATGTGTTTATATATTACTGTAATGACTGTAAAGTACTGAAATAAGAAAAATTCATGGTTTTTATCCTAAAACTTAAAGTTGAAAAATTTTCATGCATATATACACATATGGGTGCTGATTGGTGCATTGGGATGTTCTAAAATAATATGTTTGCATGAAAATTCTTGATTTAAACCATATTTTTGCATATTACTGTAATGAATAGAAAATGCAAAAAGTAAGAAAATTCATGTTTTTCTTTGATGGGTATATTCGGCCAACATAGGGATTTTAATCCTAACATTTATAATTTTTATGTGACATATTTTAATGATTATTGATATGTACATATGAATGATAAATGACAAATTTGTATGTTGGTTGAAGGAATAACACTAGACAAGTCTAAAGACAATTAAGTATACCTAGGGTTTCCTAACTCTATTACTATGTTGTGATTAATATGTGAATATGATTAAGTGATATGGGAAATAGGTATTATGATGAGTTAATAATGAATTAATGATCTCAAGTTGACTATGAGTTTGATGGTATGGATTGGTCATGAGAGATAAGGATGATGCTTGAAAGGTTACTTATTAAGTTGACATATATGGAAAGTGTTAAGTGTACTAAGTTCAATGTTAAATTGAATTGATACTAAGATCATGATATATTGTATTTGACTTTAGAAGAGTCTTAGTATGAGTTATTATGTGATTTCATATGAGCCTATGAAGGCTAAGTGTGCAAGACTTTAAAAGTCAACATGTTATGTGCAAGTGATGAGTGCACTTCTAAGTGCAACTCTAAGTTTATGTAATGTTATATGTGCATGGGGTAAATATGGGATAAGATAGCATAATGATTAAGCAAATGCTAAGTATTGAATTGTAATGTATGATAGAGCTTGAGTATTATTATAACTTCAAGGGCTATAAATACTAGGTGCAAAGGAACTATATGGTGAGTAAACCTTATATTCATGTTACAAGTACATGTGATTATGTTATGGGAACCTTTGATATTCTTGAAACCCAAGTATTTTTCTACTTTCAATTATAATTTTATGATTTCTTTTTTTTTTTTTTAAGCTTGGGTTGCTAAAGGACAATTGGTCCAAAGCCATTATTTTTATTCAATGATATGAAAGATCTTTTGTAATTGTTGCCTTACCTTACTTTCTTTCTAGAACCATACTATTATCTTATCTTTTTCTTTAATAAGTTAAATTACTATTACTATTATGCTATATGTTATTGTTTACTTAAGTGCTATTGCTATAAGTGAATACCATTAGCTCTAGCTATGGTACCTCTAACCCTTTATGCAGAAATCCTCGTGCCAATGCAGGTAATTATCAGAACTTGTGCACATAGTCTTAACCTGATGAATAGGGGTAGTGTATCCACCTTAGCTAGAAAGGACAATTCTAGCCATGGAGCCTGATAAGTTTCATGACTCTTTATAAGTTATGGGTTGGGAGTTGGAATTTCTCTCCCTAGAGTAAATGAGCTACAATAGCTGTCAACTCTTTATAAGTGATAAGTGTTATAAGTGTGATTTTTGTGAACCTTGCTAAATTGCAAACTATGAACCATGCATTTTAAATCAAGAACTATGTGTTATAAGCTATAGGCCCTTTTTAAGGGATATATGTTATTGTTTAAGCTATATTATTTATTCATTGAGATCATCTATCTCACCCTTTTTTCCTTGTGTGGTTCCAGGTTAGCATTATGAGGAGGCAAGGTGATCGCTCAAGCAACCTACTCCACTTGGAAATTCCTTTGTTAAAGTTATTATTATGCTATGCTATGATGAGTCCTTAGATGCTCTGGGAGTTATTGTGATGGAACTTTATTTTTTGGAACATTATGTTTTGGTGACTTTATTTGGAGTCTACGCATTATGTCTCTTGTGGATTGTATTTAAAGTATATTTTAACTATTCTTCTGCAACTTAAGGTTTTCTTATAAATGGTTTATTTAAGTTAATGTATGAGGTTTTGGTATGGTCCTAGGCAATATTTGTATATGTATGAGTGGGTTTTACAGGTATGGGGGGCCTTATATCTCTCCATGTTCTAGGACCGTCATATCTTTGAAATTGGGATGTGACACCATAGCACGGCCTTATGCGGCTACTACACAGCCTTCACTATGAAGCCTAATGAGCTCTCCAAAGGCCATAAGCTAATCAAGTCTTCTAAACCTGACCAAGCCTAAGGCAGAACTTGACTGAGTGTCACATCCTAACTTTGGAGATATGACGGTCTTAGAACGTGGGGAGACATAAGGTCACTCACGCCCATAGAACCCATTCATGCATATAATAACTTTGCCTAGGATCATACTAAACTTGATACATTAACTTGATAAAACCTTTTATAAGGAAAACCTTAAATTGTGGAAGAATAGTTAAAATGTACTTTAGATACAATCCATAAGAAAATAATCTTTAGACTCCAAATAAAGCCTCAATAGATAATGTTTCAAAATAAATTCCCAAACAATCATTCTCGGAGCATCTAAAGATGACTCATCACATTATGGTATGGAAATGAACATAGACAAGGAAAATCCCTAAAGCAGAGTAGGTTGTTTGAGCTATCACATTGCCTCCTTATAAAGCATACTTGGAACCACACAATGAAAAAGGAGTGAGATAGATGATCTCAATGATTAAACAATAAAACTTATAAAATAATACATATCCCTTTATAAAGGTTCAAAGTTCATAAATCATGGTTTGCAAATGAGCAAGGTTCATAGAAATCAATTTGTAACTTGTAAACTTGTAAAGAGTGACAGCTTATTAACTCATTCACTCAAGGGAGAGATGGCATCATACCAAATTCCAACTCCCAACTTCTAACTTGTAACTTGTAAATAGTTGTGAAACTGATCAGGCTCTATAGCTAGAACTGCTCCTTCTAGCTAAGGTGGATATACAACCCCTATCTATTGGGTTAAGACCATGTGCACAGGTACCGATGGTTACCCGCATCGGTATAAGGATTTCTGCATAAAGAGTTTATGGGTACCATAACTAGAGCTAATGGTAATCACTTATAACAATAGCATTTAAGAATGCAATCACATGTAACAAAATAGCAATAGTAGTTTAACTTGTTAAACAAAAGATAGATATCAGTGTGATCCCAGAAAGAAGGCATGGTAAGGCAACAATTTACAAGATTCGTTATTATCATTGGATAATCAAAAATGGTTTTGGACCAATTGTCTTTTGGCAACCTAAGCTTAATAAAAAAATTATATAGTCATAATTGAAAATGGAAATGAACTTGGGTTTCAAGGATCTCAAAGGTTCACATAACATAATCACTTGTACTTGTAACATGAATATAATGTTTACTCACCTTGTAGTTCCTTTGCTCCTACTACTTGTAGCCCTTTGAACTTCTACTACTCCTCAAGCTCTAACATAATATTCAATTCAATACTTAGTATTTGTTCAACATCATGCTATCCTATCCCATGATTACCCTATGCACATATAACATTCACATGCACTTGGAGTTATACATAGAAGTGCACTCATCACTTGCACATAACATGTTGACTTTTAAAGTCTTACATTCTTTGCCTTTATAGGCCCACATGAAAGCACATAATAACTCCTATCAATACTTTTCTAAAGTCAAATACAATACATCATGATCTTAATATCAATTCAATTTAACTTTCAACTTAGTACACTTAACACTTTCCATATATGTCAACTTAATAAGTAACCTTTCAAGTATCATGCTAATCCCTTCTAACCAAGTCAAAAATCAATCTCATAGTCCATTTAAGATCATTAATTCATTATTAACTCATCATAAAACCTATTTCCCTTATCACTTAATCATATTCACATATTAACCATACATAGTAATAGGGTTAGGAAACCCTAAGTATACCTAAACTTCTCTAGACTTGTCTAGAGTTATTCTTTCAATCAACATGTAATTAAATCATTTATCATTCATATATATATATGTCAATAATCATTAAAATGTATCATATAAAAATTATAGACATTGGGATTAAAAATTCTATATAGGCTGAGTACACCCATTAAGGAAAAACATGAATTTTCTTACTTTTCACACTTTCTGTTCATTACAGTAATATGCAAAAACATGATTTAAACCAATATTTTTAATGTAAATATAACAAAAATCATTTTATAATATCCTAATGCACCAATTGACACCTTTATATATATATATATATATATATATATATATATATATATATATATATATATATATATATATATATATATATATATATATATATATATATATATATATATATATATATATATATGCATCAAAATTTTTCTACTTTAGGTTTTAGGGTGAAAACCATGAATTCTCTTGCTTTCCGTACTTTTCGATCATTACGGTAATATACATAAATATGATTTAAATCAATATTTTTCATCCAAACATAAAAAAAAATCAATTTATAACACAAAAATATACAAATTGGCAGCCCCCTATGTATTCATGCATGAAAATTCCAATTTTAAGTTTTATGGTTCACCTTGGGAGGATTTGTGTAGAAAGTGTTGTGCTTTCAACGGAAAAATCAATTTCTCTTTCAAAATTTCACCTAGGCTGAATTTAATCAAAAGAAAAATAGTAAATACACAGCTTAAAATAGTTTTCTCATGATTAGTTTCATAAAAATCAAATAGTAAATTAAAAGAAGAGAAAAACTTATGAAAATAGTCACGAAATCGCAAGGTTTGAAAGCACCTTGTGAATTTTGGTTGAGAGAATATTTTTGAGAGAATTTTTCTGTAAAAATTATGAAGAATAATAGAATGGTGGCTTTCTAACAAGGGCTGGCTGAAATTTTGCTTATATATTTAGGGTTTTGGCAAAATTACAAGTTTGCCATTAATGAACTAGGTTCGGTGTGTTTTTATGTAATGGGCTTTTGGGAAATTGGCCCTTTTATTTAATTTATGGGCTAATTATAGATAATTAAAAATAAAATATTTTTCTTATTATTTTCATTAAAATTCCTCCCAAAATATTTATTTAATAATATTTTTAAAATACTCATAAAAATTATTTTATACTTAAAAATCGTTTTTTGCATGAAAATTTATTTTATGTGCAATAAATTATTTTATACTTATACACTTCATATAAAATATTTATTTTACAATAATAATTCATATTATGAATACTAGAACTAATCTAACATGCCACATACTCATCAATTACACCACACATGAATTTTCATAAAAGCACCTATTTTGTTATAGTAGTTTTAAATTCAAGAAATTTAGTCATGAAACTCCTAGGGCATGTGTGTGTTATTACATTCTCCCTCCTTAAAATAAATTCATCCTCAAATTTAGATACTTACTCAAATGTTCTTGAAATGTTGAGGATGCTTTTGCCGCATCTCTTCCTCAGCTTCCCAAGTGCACTTATCTATTCCATGATTTTGCCACTGAACCTTGATCATAGGTATCTCCTTGTTCCTTAACCTTTTCACTTGTCGATTCACTATGGCTATTGGTAATTCATCATAAGACAGTTGCTCATCTATCATGATGTCTAGAGGTGATAGAACACGGGATGGATCCAATACATACTTCCTCAACATTGAGAAGTGAAACACTGGTTGCACATGTGCCATAGTTGGGGTTAGGGCAAGTTTATAAGACACTTCCCTAACCTTATCTAAGATTTCAAAAGGACCAATGTAGCTAGGTGATAGCTTTCTTCTCTTGCAAATCTCATGATGCCTGTCATTAGGGAAACCTTCAAGAAGTCGTGATCTCCAATAGCAAAAATGAACATCCTTTCTCTTGGGGTCTACATAGCTCTTTTGTCAATTGAAGGCCATCTTCAGCTGATCTTGAATCAAAGGTACCTTCTCTGTTGTCTCCTTAAGCAATTTCGGCATCTCCACATACTTGTCTCTAGGCTCAACCCAACAAATTGGAGAACGACATTTCCTCCCATACAATGCTTCATATGGTTCCATGCCGATAGATGAATGATAGCTTTTGTTATAGGCAAACTCAATCAGGGTAGTTACTTACCCCAGCTACCACCAAAGTTCATAACACACATCCTTAGCATGTCCTCGAGTGTTTGAATTATCCTTTCAAACTATGCATCCTTTTGAGGGTGAAATGTGGTACTGAAGTCCAATTGCGTTCCCAACTTTTCATGTAACTTCTGCCAAAACTTAGAGGTTAACTGAGTGCCTCGATCTGAGATGATAGAAATCAATACTCCATGTAATTTCAAGAACTCGTTAATATATAGTTGTGCATATTGAGCTATAGAGTACATGGTCTTAACTTCTAAAAAATGAGTAGACTTTGTCAATCGGTCCACTATGACTCATACAGAGTCATAACCTTTGGAGGTTCTATGTAACCTAACTACGAAGTCCATTGCGATACGCTCCCACTTCCACTCAAGTAACTTAATCTCTTGCAGTAGTCTAGAGGGTCGTTGATGCTCATACTTGACTTGTTGGCAAGTTATGCATGATGCCACAAACTTAGCCACATCCTTCTTTAGTTTAGGCCGCCAATAGTTAGCTCTCAGATCATGATACATTTTGGTAGTTCTAGGATGAGTACAGTAAGATGTCTAATGTGCTCCCTTTAGTATCCTTTCCCTTAGTCCATTAACATTAGGCACACACACTCTCTTTGCACACATTAGAATCCCATCGACCACTTCAAATTCATGGTTCTTTCCTTCCTTCATCTCATCCTTTAACTTAACCAAGTGTGGGTCCGTATCTTGTGAAGCCTTTATCTCCTACACTAGCTTTAGCTTCACTTGAAAATGAGCCACTAAAGCTCATGATTCTCCAATCTCCAGCCTCAAGCCTTGACTAAACAATCCCTTTAACTCCTTCACGATTGGCCTCTTTTGTATGGCCAAAGAGGCTAGGCTTCCCATTGATTTTTGACTCAAGGCGTTCGCCACCATATTCACCTTTCTGGGATAGTAGAAAATCTAGCAGTCATAGTCCTTCAATAGTTCGACCCATCTCCTCTGCCATAGGTTGAGGTCTCTTTAGCTCAAAATGTACTAAAGACTCTTATGATCCGTGTAGATCTCTGTAACAACCCACACCCACCCTAGAAATTTTTGTGATAAATTGCTTGGTTTAGAACTAATAAGGTTAAGTGTGTGCTTGTGTGAAAATTTGTGATCTAAGTGATTGATGAGTATGTGGCATATTAAATTAATTTTAATATGCATAATATGTGTTGCTATTGTGGAATAAATGATTTACATGAAGTGCATTTGCATAAAAGAATTTATTTAAAATAAAATGAATTTTCATGCATAAAACAATTTTTAAGCATAAAATAATTTTATGGGTATTTTTAAAATATTTTCAAATAAATATTTTTGAGGGAAATATTCCAGAATTAAAAAGAAAAATATTATTTTCATTTTTAAATCCTTTCAGCTGAAATTTTTAAAGAAAAAGCCCAAATACCCAAAAGCCCACTACACAAAAATGCTCCTAACCTATTTCATTAAGGGTAATAGTGGAAATTCCACTCCAACCCTAATATGTATTCTAATTTTCGGCCAAACAAGGGTTTCCGGCAACCATTCCCTTATTCTTTCTGTATTCTGGCAGAAAACCTCTCAAAATAATTCTCTCTACCGAAATATCGAAAACACTTTATCATTTCGCGATTTTGTGACCGTAATCGTAAGTTTTTATTTTCTTTCGATTTCTAAACTGTTTTCTATGAAATAAATTATGGGAAAATTATTTTGAACTGTTTGATTACTGATTTCTATAGATTCAATTTTGTTTGAGTGAATTTTTGGGAGAGAAAATTTATTTTCTACCGAAAATACGATTCTTTTATGCAAGATTTCTCCCAAGGTGAATTCTATAACTTAAAATCACAATTTTATTGCAAAAACATCATAAGGAGGGGGGGGGGGGGGGGGGGGGGGTGATTTGTACTTTTTTTGCATTCTAAACTAATTTTTGATTTGTTTTGATGAAAATATTGCATGAAATAATATTTCTGCATATTTTTGTGATGACCAAAAAGTTTTGAAAAATAAAGGAATTCAAGGTTTTCATGTTAGGATTTGGAAATTGGAAAATTTTATTCTTTTATGAATACATGGTTGCCGATTTGTGTGAATTTATGTTCTAATATGATATTTGTTTTGTGTAGATGAAAAATAATGACTTGAATCATGTGTCTGTTTATCGCTGAAATAAACAAAATGTGCGGAAAGCGCGGAAACTCATGATTTTTCACCTATGCTTTTAAACTTGGAATTTTTTTGTATAAACCTTACCTATGGCTACCGATTTCTGAAAGAATGTGTTCTAAACTGATATTTTCAATGATTGAATGAAAAATAATGGTTTAAACAACCTGTTTGCATATTTCTGAAATGACCGAAAAATATCGAAAACAAGAAAACTCATGTTTTGTGCACTATAATGCAAAAGATTGAATTTATATATATTAATGGCACCAATGGTGGCCGATTCTTATGGATTTAAGTTCTAAAATGATTTTTGTTATGTTTACATGGAAAATCTTGGTTCAAACCATATTTTTACATTTTTCTGAAATAGACAGAAACCACGAAAAGAAGAAGAATTTGGTTTTCACCTTAATGATGCATTCGGCCTACATGAACAATTGTGTCCAAATGTTTATAAATTTTATGTGATGTGTCTTGGCGATTGTTGACATGTATGTATGTATAGTAGATGATGAAATTGCATGTTAGTTGAAGGTATGATCCTAGATAAGCTTAAATGCGTTTTGGTATACTTAAGGTATACTTAAGGTATCTTAATATTATATTGTGGTTAGAATGCAAATGTGATTGGGAAATACAGAACTAGATGTTATGATGACTTGATGATGAATATATGGTTATGAGTTAATGAAGTAAAAGGGATCATAAGAGTTAAGTATGATGTTTGAAGGATTAATTGTTAAGTTGACATGTATGGAAGTGTAATGTGAACTAAGATAATTGACTAGTGAATTGATATTGGGGTAATGACAATGTGATGACCTTAAAAAAGTATTGATATGATTGCAATGTGTTTTCATGTGAACCTATAAGACCTAGATATGCAAGACTTTTAAGTCAACGTGATATGTGCAAGTGATGAGTACACCTATGTGTGGACTCTAAGTGTATGTGTATGTTATATGTACATGGGTAGTTATGGGATAGGAATATCATGAGTAAATAAATACTAAGTATTAAATCAAATGTTATGTTAGAATTTGAGGAGCCTTAGAAGTGCAAAGGGGACTACGTGTACTAGGAGCAAAGGAACCCCAAGTACACGTAGTCCCCTTTGCACTTCTATGAGATTATAAACGTAGTACCATAGCTAGAGCTATTGCAACCTGATTCATGAGATTATAAACCATGAACTATGTGTATAAGCTATGTGTTTCCTTTCAAAGGAATATGTGATAATGTATGTGCCTTTTTGTTTACTCATTGAAATCATCTATCTCACCCTTTTTCCTTGTGTGGTTCCAAGTGAGCAAATGTGAGGAGGTAAGGTGATGACTCAAGCATTCTACTTCGCTTGGGGAATTCCTTGTCCAAGTTATCAATAATATTATATTTATGAAGTCCTATCTTTAGATGCTCCGAGAATGTTAATTGATACTTATAGAGATTTATATTACTTTCCTTATGGATTTTATATGAACGATTTACTTTAACTCTTTCGCAAATTATGGTATTTATCTAAATGTTTTAAATGAGTTAATGAAGAAGGTTTAGTAAGATCCTAGGCATGATTGTTATATGTTAATGGGTTCTACGGGCGTGGGTAACCTTATGTCTCCCCGTGTTCTAGGACCGTCGTATCTCATAAGGTTGGGATGTGACAATCTCACACTTCATCCCATACATGTAGTGTCTCCAAATCTTAAGAGCAAACACTACTATGGCCAATTCCACGTCATGAGTAGGGCAATTCACTTCATGCTTCTTGAGTTGTCATGATGCATAGGCAATGACTTTACCATTTTGCATCAGGATGCATCTAAGCCCTATCCTCGAGGTGTCACAGTAAACTGTGAACCCTTCTTCACCTTTTGGTAAAGCCAGAACTGGAGCTAATATTAAACACTTCTTGAACTTTTGAAAGCTCTCTTTGCAGGACTCCTCCTTTAAACTTAAATTTTTTTCTTATCAACTTCGTCAATGGTGATGCTATCTTAGAGAAGTCCTTAACAAATCTACAATAGTAGCTAGCCATACCTAAGAAACTCTAAGCTTTAGAAATAGTTGTGGTTTGTGGCCAATTGGTTACTGCTTTAACTTTCTTAGGGTCAACTTGGATTCCTTCCTTGCTTACTACATGCCCAAGAAAGTTGATCGACTCTATCCAAAACTCACACTTAGATAGTTTTGCATAGAGTTGGTGGTCTCATAGCATCTGCAACACGATCCTTAGATGCTCTTCATGCTCTTCTTTATTCTTAGAGTAAATCAGAATGTCATCAATGAAAATGATCATGAACTTGTCAAGGACTGGCTTGAATACTCAATTCATCAAGTCTATGAAAGCAGCAGGAGCATTCGTCAGATCGAATGGTAGAACCATGAACTCATAATGACCATATCTTGTATAGAAGGTAGTCTTGCAGATGTCTTCTCCATAGATCTTGAGTTGACGATAGCCAGACCTCAAGTTATCTTAGAGAAGTAGCCAACTCCTTGTAGTTGATCAAAAAGATCATCTATCCTTGACAAAGGATACTTATTCTTCATGGTGACTTTGCTGAGCTGGCAATAATTGATGCACATCTAGTACGAGCTGTCCTTCTTCTTTACAAATAGCATTAGAGCACCCTATAGTGAGGTACTCAGTCAGATAAAACCCTTATCGAGTAGGTCATGTAATTGTGTCTTTAATTCTTTCAACTTTGCCTATGCTATACTATATGATAGTATCGTTATGGGCTGCGTGCTAAGTAGTAGCTCGACGTTGAACTCAATCTCACAATCTGGTGGTATCCTAGGTAGATCTCAGGAAAGATGTCTATGAATTTATCCACCACTGGCATGCTTTTGCCACAAATGTTAGCCTCTTTCTCAGCATCGACTACGTGAGCTAGGTACGCTTGGCACCCTTTCCTCAACATCCTCCTTGCTCCCAAGGCTAATATCAAATTCAAAGGGTTCTCATTCCTATCTCCTTGATACTTAAACTCCTCCCTATTTTTAGTTTGAAATTCCACCAACTTCTCTCTACAGTCGATATGGGCTCCATGCTCATAAAACCAATCCATTCTTAAGGTTACGTCAAATTCTAGCACATCAAGTTCTAGCAATTCTACAGGAAGTTTTCATCCCTCAATGGCTACCTCATAGTCCTTAAACACATATTTTCACTTCCATCACTCTCCCAAAGGAGTTGACACTATAAAGGGTTCAATAATTAATTATTTATTTCTACTAAGACTCTTAGCAAAACTTAGTGATACAAATGAATGCATAGCACCAAAATCAATCAAGCATCTTACACTAGAAGTTTGAATGAGAATGATACCTTCTTCTTTTAAGTCACCTTAGATTAATATTCTTCCTTTAACTATACTTGACATTTACATAAGTAATAGAGAAGTCCCTATCTTTCTAGTTGTTCTAGTCTCTAGGGTAGCATCTATGCCACAATTTCTTAATATAATTCACTTAATTCATATTGTATACTTATGTATATGTAATGTAACTGATTTATTTCATTCCTATACTGGTCATTACTAAACATCGTTTCTCTTCTTATGGCCTCAATCACAATTATCCTTTAATAGTTCCATATTATTCACATATCAATCCATTATCACTTGTAAGCATCTCATATAGCATAACATCATACGTATCAATCATTACCCTTAGTTGGATCAAGACTTAGTAAACTTCTCCTTCTAATCCACTTAACCCCACTATCAACTATCATATTTACCATGCATTTAACATAGGTACTAATCATATCATATCATATCATATCATAAGGCACACGTCACATATCACATATCGTATATCCTAACATATATCATAATCATGTAACATATATCATATAGCATGAAGAATTCTCTTATCATATAAAAGTCAATCATCTTATAGGCAATAAAAGAAATCAATCCATACTAAGTTGTTAGGCAATCACATAATATTATTCATATCATATCAATCCTATACTACTAGGCCAATCGTTACCAACTACTAGCGTGAGTCTTAACTGTGTCCTTTATTCTTGGCTCCTTGCCCTTGAGGTTGAGATGGTCTAGATGGCAGAGATGTTAAGGTCACATTTCTCGAATTTCCTTTTTATGGGTAGTCTTTGTGAAAGTGAGCCATTTGTCCACACTTCAGACATTCACCAGAGACCTTCCAGCAAGCTCCAAGATGTTTCTTACCACACTAGCCATAAGTGGGGAAAACCTGTGTTGATTGACCATTATGCTATCCAGGTGTTGAAGTTGTTAGTGAATATTCCTTTCTTGGACCTCTTACACCTCTTCTATGTTGGCCTCCATGTCCTTTACTCTTTTGTTCCTTGTCAGCACTCTCGACCTTATGCCGTTTCTCCACGTCCTCTCTATAAGTATGGATTAGGAACCTCAGATGTTGATTTTCCTCCATCAAGCTTGAGCAGGCACTTTCCAACTTTTGAATCTTGCTATGAATCTAGTCATAATCTAAACACTCCTTAAGGTCCTCCTCATTTGGGGTCTTCTCCCTCTCGAGATGGATCTTAGGCATGGTCCTCTCGAACATCTTTAGCCAAGTCTTCTTGCACATCACATGAGGTGCTCTAGGTTGTGGTCCTCTAGCGGGGGTAATCTTCTTGGTCATATGGTAAAAGAATCATAAGGCACACAAACAATAACAAGGAGTACTATAGCTTATTATAATTTTGCAGAACTATACTAGTGATAGACTGCAAGTGACATGACAGGAAAATTCCTATACTCTAAGATTATACTTAACCATGGCAATAAACAGACAAGTCTAAACTAGACTTTGAAAACTATGGCTCTGATACCAACTTTGTCACATCCCAACTTTAGAGATATGATGGTCCTAAAATATGGGGAGACATATGGTCATCCACGCTCGTAGAACCCACTAATGCATATAATAACTTTGCCTAGGATCGTACTGAACCTCATGCAGTAACTTGATAAAACCTTTTACAAAAGAAAACCTTAAGTTGTGGAAGAATAGTTAAAATATATTTTAAATATAGTCCATAAGAAAATAATATTTAGACTCTAAATAAAGGCTCAATAGATAATATTTCAAAATAAATTCCCAAACAATCATCATTTTCGTAAATTTTTTGTTCCTTTCAATCTATTATTTGATTTTTACGAAACTAACTATGAGAAATCTATTTGGAACTGTATATTTACTATTTTATTTTGTATAATTTGGGCTAGGTGTATTATTTGAAGGAGAAACCGATTTTCAATAAAAAACACAACCCTTTCTTCGCCAATCCTCCAAAGATGAACCCTAAAACTCAAAATTGAAATTTTCATGCAATTATTCAAGGGGGGTTGTTGATTTGTGCATGGATGTGTTCTAAATTGATTTTTTTTTTTTGTGTTTAGACAAAAAATATTGATTTAAATCATATTTCTATATATTACTGTAATTATCGAAAAGTATAGAAAACAAGAAAAATTCATGATTTTCATCCTAAAACACAAAAGTTGAAATTTTCATGTATAAAAACTACAAGGAGGTGCTGATTCCTATGTGTTAGTGTTCTAAAATGATTTTTATCATATTTACATGAAAAATATTGGTTTAAACCATATTTTTGCATATTATTATAATGAACAGAAAGTGTGAAAAGTAAGAAAGTTCATGTTTTCCATGATTATATGGTATTCGGCCTACATTGGGATTTAAATCCTAATGTCTATAATTTTTGTATGATATATTTAATGATTTTTAAGATGCGTAAATGAGTAATAAGTGATTTAATTGCATATTGGTTCAAGGGATAACTCTAGACAAATTCTAGAGCGGTTCGGCCTACCTAGGGTTTACTAACCTTATTACTATGTTATGATTAATAAGTGTATATGATTAAGTGACAAGTAAAATGGGCCTTATGATGTGTTAATAGTGAATTAATGATCTTAAATTGACTATGATATGGATGGTATGATTTGTTCAAAAGAGAAAAGCATGACTCTTCAAGGTTACTTGTTAAGTTAATATATATATAAAGTGTTAAGTGTACTAAGTTGAATGTTAAATGGAATTGATATTAAGATCATGATATATTGTGTTTAACTTTAGAAAAGTCATAGTATGAGTTATAATGTGATTTTATGTGAGCCTATGAAGGCTAAGTGTAACAACCCATACCCACTCTAGGAGTTTTCATGACCATTTGCTTGACTTAGAACTATTAAGACTAAGTATGTGCCTTTATGGGAATTTAAGTGCTATGTGATTGATAAGTATGTGGCATATTAAATTAATTTTAATATGGCATAATAAGGGTTATTATTGTGAAATAAATAATTTATATGAAGTTCATTAGTATAAAATAATTTATTTTACATAAAATAAATTTTCATGCAAAAATGTGATTTTTAAGCATAAAATAATTTTATGAGTATTTTTAAAATAAATTTTTTAGGGAAAATTTTAATGAAAATGATAAGAAAAATATTTTTATTTTAATTACCTGTAATCAGCCTCTAATTTAAATAAAAAGCCCAAATACCTAAAAGCCCATTACCCAAAAACCCTCATAACCTAGCTTATTAAGGGTATTATTGGAAATTGCCCAAAACCCTACATTTAAATAGCAAATTTTGGCCAGCACTCTCATTCCAGCAGCCATCACTCCATTTTTTTGAATTTGACAGAAAAATTCTCTCAAAATAATTCTCTCTACCGAAATTAAGAAAACACCTTTCAACTTTGTGAATTCTCACTCATATTCATAAGTTTTTCTTTCTTTTCAATTTTCTATCTAATTTCTATGAAATAAATTATAACAAAAATTATTTTGAACTAGTTATTTACTAATTTGTACAGATTTAATTCAGTTTGAGTGAGTTTTTGAAAGAGAAATTAATTTCTCTACCGAAAACATCAACCTTCCTATGCGATTTCGTCAAAGGTGAATCCTATAACTCAAAAATTGAAAATTTCAAATATAAATTCATTAATGGGGGGTGGCTACTGCATATTTAGATTTTAAACTGATTTTTGATGTGTTTTGATGAAAAATATTGGATTAAATCATATTTTTACATATTACTGTAATAACTAAAAAGTTTCAGAAAATAAAGAAATTCAAGGTTTTTGCCCTAGAACTTGAAAGTTGGAAAATTCTATGGTTTGATAATTCTATGGCTACTAAATTGTGGTGATTGATGTTCTAAACTAATATTTTTTTTTTCTTTGGATGAAAAATAATGATTTAAATCATGTATTTATATATTACTATAATGAACAAAAAGTGTAGAAAGTGCGAAAATTCATGATTTTCACCCTAAACCTTAAAATATGGAATTTTCATGCATAATTATGATATCTGGCTGCTGATTCATACATGTGGATGTTCTAAACTAATATTTGCTATGATTGAATGAAAAATAATGATTTAAAACACTAGTTTACATATTACTGTAATGAATGAAAAATACTAAAAACAAAAAAGGTTCATAGTTTTGCATCATAAAACCTAAAATTGAAATTTTCATGTATATGTCACACCTATTGTAGCCAATCCATATAGATTAATGTTCTAAAATGATTTTTGTTTTGATTACATGAAAAATCTTGGTTCAAACCATGTTTCTACATATTACTGTAATAGATAGAAAGTGCGAAAAGTAAGAAAATTCATATTTTCTCTTTAATAGGGTATTCAGCCATTGTTGGGATTCTTATCCCAATGTTTATAATTTTTGTGTGATGTATTTTAATGATTATTGACATGTATGAATGAATAATAAATAGTTAAATTGCATGTTGGTTGAAGGAATGGCTCTAGACAAGGCTAAAGGCAATTTGGTACACTTAAGGTATCTTAACCTTATGTTGTGATTAGAATGTGAATGTGATTGGGTAATATGGAAATAGGTTTTATGATGATTCAATAATGAATTAATGATCTCAAATTGATGAAGAGATTGATTGAATGAATTGGGCATAAGAGATAGGCATGACACTTGAAAGGCTATTGATAAGTTGACATGTATGGAAGTATTAAGTGTACTAAGATGATTGTTAAAGTGAATTGGTATTAAGATTATGACATTGTGTTTGACTTAAGAAAAGTTTTGGTATGAATTATAATGTGTTTTCATGTGAGCCTATGAAGGCCAAATAGGCAAGACTTTTAAGGTCAACATGCTATGTACAACTGATAAGTGCACTTATATGTGCAGCTCTAAGTGTACATGAATGTTATATGTGCATGGGGTAGTTATGGGATAGGATAGCATCATGATTAAATAAATACTAAGTATTGAATTAAATATTATGATAGAGCTTGAGGAGTCTTAGAAGTCCAAAGGCTACATGTATTAGAAGCAAAGGAACTACAAGGTGAGTAAACATTATGCTATTGTTACAAGTTCAAGCTATCATGATTATGTTATGGGAACCTTTGAGATTCTTGAAATCCAAGTTCACTTCCATTTCAAATTTGATTATGTGATTTCTTTGTTAAGCTTGGGTTGCTAAAGGACAATTAGTCTAAAGCCATTTGTGATTATCCAATGATAAATATTTTTTATGATTATTACCTTAACTTATATTCTTTGTGGAACTACACTATCATTGTATCTTTTATTTGAAAGTTAAACTACTATTGCTATTGGGATACTTGTTATTGTTTCCTTATGTGATATTGTTATTTGGGATTACCATTAGCTCTAGCTATGGTACCTTCAACCCTTTATGCAGAAATCCTTATGCTGGTGCGGGTAATAATCGAAACCTATGCACATGGTCTTAACCCGATGGATAAGGGTTGTGTATCCACCTCAGCTAGAAGGGGCATTTTTAGCCATTGAGCCTGATCAATTTTATGACTTTATAAGTAATGGGCTGGGAGTTGGAATTTGATATGAGGCCACCTCTCCCTTGAGTGAATAAGCTAGTGTAGTCATTTACTTTGATTAGGTAATAAGTGTTTCAAGTGTGATTTTTGCAAACATGCTAAAGTGAAGATCTTGCCAAATTGAAAAATATGAAACCATGATTTGTAAATCATAAACTATGTGTTATATGTAATGGGCTTTCCTTAAAAATGGGATATATGATAACGTTTATGCTATATTATTTACTCATTAGATCATCTATCTCATCCCATTTTCTTGTATGGTTCTAGGTGAGTAAATGTGAGGAGGTAAGGTAATGGCTCAATCATTCTACTTCACTTGGGGAATTCCTTATCCAAGATAATTAGTCTAATTTGTTATAAAGAGTTATCCTTAGATACTCCGGGAATATTTATTTTTGATTGTTTATTTTATGTTATCTTTCGAGGTTTTAATTGGATTCTAAATATTATTTCCTTATAGATTATATTTAAAGTATATTTTAACTATGCTTCCACAACTTAAGGTTTTCTTAAAAAAAAAAAAATGATAAAGGGTTTATTTAAGTTAATATAAGAGGTTTTGGTACGATACTAGGCAATATTTATATAAGTGGGTTCTACAGGGGTGGGTGACCTAATGTCTCCCCATATTCTAAGACCGTCATATCTCAAAAAATGGGATATGACACTAAGTGTGCAAGACTTTAAAAGTCAATATGTTATGTGCAAGTGATGAGTGCACTTCTAAGTGCAACTCCAAGTTTAAATGAATGCTATATGTGCATAGGGTAGTTATGGGATAGGATAGCATGATGATTAAGTAGATGCTAAGTATTAAATTAAATATTATGTTAGTGCTTGAGGAGTAGTAGAAGTTTAAAGGGCTACAAGTACTAGGAGTAAAAGAACCACAAGGTGAGTAAACATTATATTCATGTTACAAGTTCAAGTCATCAAATTATCTAAACCTTTGAAATTCTTGAAATCCAAGTTCCTTTTTGCCTAAATTATAAATTATATGAATTCTTTGTTAAGCTTGGGTTGTCAAAGGACAATTGGTCCAAAACTATAAATGTTTATTCAATGATAAGAAAGAACCTTTGTAATTGATGCCTTACCTTACTTTCTTTTTGGAACTACACTATTATTTATCTTTTGTTCAATAAGCTAAACTGCTATTGCTATTATGTTACATGTGATTGCATTCTTCATTGCTATTGTTATAAGTGATTGCTATTAGCTCTAGCTATGATATCTATGAACCCTTTATATAGAAATCCTCATGCCGATGTGGGTAATCATAGGTATTTATGCACATGGTCTTAACCCAATGGATATGGGTAGTGTATCCACCTTAGCTAGAAGAGGCAGTTCTAGCTATGGAGCTTGACAAGTTTCATAACTCTTTATAATTTATTAGTTGGAAGTTAGAATTTGGTATGATGCCACCTCTCCCTTTAGTGAATGAGCCAATAGCTATCAACTCTATAAGTTTATAAGTTGATTTTTGTGAACCTTGCTGAATTGCAAAGCATGAATTTATGAATTATGAACCTTTAAAGGGATATATATTATTGTTCAAGTTGTATTATTTACTCATTGAGATTATCTATCTCATCCCTTTTCCTTGTGTGGTTCTAGGTGAGTAAATTTAAGGAGGCAAGGTGTTAGCTCAAGCAACCTACTATGCTTGGGAGATTTTTTTGTCTGAGTCTTTCATTATACTATGATATGGAGAGTCTCTTAGTTACTTTAGGGGTCTTATTTTGGAACATGATGTTTGATGATTTACTTTAGAGCCTTTAAAATGTTCTTTTATTTTGGATTGCGTTTAAAGTATATTTTAACTTTCTTCTACAACTTAAGATTTTTCTTATAAATGGTTCAATTAAGTTAATGCATGAGGTTTAGGTATGATCCTAGGTAATGTTATTATATGCATAAGTGGGTCCTAAGGGCATGGGTGACCTTATGTCTCCCCATGTTCTAGGACTGTTATATTTCTAAAATTAGGATGTGACAGTTAAGTTTCAATCCATAGGCCCTTGCTACTTAAAGAAGGTTGCTGCGGCTCTTGTTGGGGCTCCTCATCCTCCAACTATTTGTCCTAAGCTCTTTAATTCCTAATCCAATGCTATTTTTAAAAATAAAAGGAAAAATGTAGAAGATTGCTAAGATATGCAAATGATCGAGAATAAGCCCTTTCATCTTCTTACCAGGCCTTCTGACCAACTAAAGACCTCTACCTGGCATCTAGTGGAGAAGGAGATCCATAAGCATTTCAATGTAAGTTTTGTCCTACTTCTCATTTCTTGCAAGCATTTCAATGTAAGTTTTGTCCTACTTCTCATTTCTTGCTTTTAGTCCATTAGTCTAGTTATTGACCTTAACTTTATTGTTTCTTTCTTTTTGTAATCCATAAAGTCATAGACCACCTTCTTAGAGCAGCTCTAAGCTTATAATGAGGACTATGTCAAGGCTTTCTATGCAGCCTTAACTTACATAGAGATCATCAAAAAGCTAGATGCCGAGCTGGGATCAACATATAAGTAATTAGACAAGCTTAAGTAAGATGTAACTCACTTCAAAAAGCTAGAAAAGGTATGAACTGAGAATGCTAAACTAAGGATGAGTAGCCTAACTTATCAAGGAGAGTTTCAAAGGTTTAAGGAGTTTTGTGAGAGAGAATCCAAGGAAATTGAAGCAAAAATGACCTCTCTTTGTGAAACTTTAAAAGCCAAGTCTAAGGAGTATGATAAGCAGAGGCTCTTTAAGAATATTGAAGAAAGAGGTGGAGGAACTCCAAAGTAAGGTGGATATATGTGCATCTGAGCATGATGATGATGGTCTCCCTTATAAGGAGCTTAGTGATCTACGAGGTCAACTTCTGATTAAAGATAAAGAGCTAAAAATTATCATAGCATGAGTGCGAGTTGCAGAGTATCGCTAAAAAAAGGTGAAATTGAGGCAAATTTGCCATCTTTAACTTTCTCAAATATGATAATTATAACACTAAAGTGCATGTTGAGGGATTTGAGAAAGCTTGTAAGTATTACAATATGGCTTTCGATATAAAAGCTTTAGCCATTCCAAGTGTTCTGGTAGCTTTTAAGAAGATCAAGCCAAAGGCCTTGCTTTCTCCTCTTAATAATTTTGAATTTCTCAAGATCAAGGTCAATCAAGGGGTCCAGATCCTAGAAGTGCTAATTATTAATATAACTTATGCTGAGAAGGGAGCTTCTTGAACTTCCAGCTCATCCATTCTCCCTCTAGCAGAACCAATTATAATAGATCGTCCATATGCTCATGCTTTGATCCTTTTTACTTCTACATCGGCCTCGACTTCTATTTCATCCTTGGTTACTCTTCCTACAATTGATCCTTTTCTAGTTACCAAGGAGCTTGTTTAAGAGCTTCAAAATTAAATTTTCTTCTTTTTTTTTCTTTTATTTTTTTAATTTTTTATAAAGTAAGATCTTGATATGTAAAGATACACTTATAATTCTTTATATTTTTTGAATGAAATAAATAAAGAA
This sequence comes from Reutealis trisperma, assembly GCA_947687605.1. Taxonomy (NCBI): domain Eukaryota; kingdom Viridiplantae; phylum Streptophyta; class Magnoliopsida; order Malpighiales; family Euphorbiaceae; genus Reutealis; species Reutealis trisperma. The sequence continues at coordinate 181,549 of CANTUT010001389.1, forward strand.
TCCTTTTGCATAGAATTTCTATTAAATAAGGGCTTTTTTATTTAGTTATTTGATTTTATTAACTCTAATGATGTCTTCCATGTACTAAATGTTGAATTTGTTTAAAATGTCTTGTATTTTCCATAGGCTTCTTCATCTTATGGGAATTCATTTAAAGAAACACTTTTATAGCAAACCTTATTGCAAGGACCTTCTCTCCCCTCTAGATGGAGAACTTTTCCCTTAGTAGCTTTTTATTAGTTGAATAACCTATTTAAGGAGGCATTGCCTTATCAATTATTCTTGTTTTAATGAGCTTTGTTTTCTTATTTGCGTTTTTAGTCCATTTGTTTTTCTGATTTTACTTGAATTTTCTTGCTATATTTTTGTTTTTTATTTAGATTAGATTGTTTGATTTTGTTAGGCTCTGTGTTTAGACTCACCAAGGTTCTTATTTTCTCACTAGGGATTCTTGTCTTATGATTGTGAGGTGTTTCACTAGGTTTATTAGGGCTCTTACTTTACTCACCTCATGATTACGAGATATTTTGGCTAGGCTTAACAAGAAGCCCATCTCACGATTCTAAGGTATTTCACATGGGTTTACCATGACTCTTACTATCTGAACATGAAGTCCATCTCGGGATTGCGAGGTATTTCACTTGAGTTTACTGGAGCTTTGTAATACTCAAGGTTTTCCTAACCTATTAGAATTATAATGGAGACACCATAATGTTCATGTATTGTGCCATTGAAGGCCTTCCTAGCACATCAAGAACCATAAGAACATCATAAGAAGTGAATTTAATGAATAATGTGATGATGAGGAAAGAAGGTAATCAATGTTGATAAGCACTCTTATGATAAAATTAAAATCAAACCGAGTTTGACTTAATGTGACTGCATTAATTATTTATTTGAAATGTGAATCTAAAGTGCTACTAAATTGGTATTAGCATCTCCTAAGTCATTGGGAGATAATAACAGTGACATAAGAAGTTGATTTCAATCAATGCTATAATGGTACAATAGAAGTCAAACTTAGTTTGACTTAGTGAACCTACATGATTTATGAATCCGAACAATTCTATAGCAAGGCTAGTAAATATGCATTATAATGTGTATATAATTTTTCTAGTAATGTCTAAAGTGTGTAGTGATACCAAAAGTTAGAAATATATATACTAAAGTGAAAGAAACGGAATGGAAAATTTTATTAAGTTTCCGAGTTTGAAAAATGCATATATGGATTTATTATTGGGCTTTTGGCTCCAAGGCCCAAGCCTATTGGATGGCTAGTCCACAAGGCCTAAGAATAGATGAACATACACTTAATTAGAGTTAGAAATAGTTAACCATGGTTAAATGGGTGTAGGATGAGCTAGCCACAAAATTTGACTAAGAAGCCACCATTTTTTGACTAATACAAATCCTTTTCCAACTTGAATTCTCACTTTTCCTACACCAAAGTCTACATTCATTTTTGCTCTTTTCACATCATATGATGAACACTTTCAACTTGAGTAAGATCCTAGCATTCAACTTGATTAAATCATAGCCATCCATTTTGATAAAATCCTACCATTGGATTAAGTGTGAGTAAATCACCAACATTCCACTTTCATATATAAGCAATATAATGAGCATAATTCCTCCATTTTTGCAAAACCTAAACAAAAATCAAGTCCTATATGAAGAACATCTTTTGAACCCCTATCATAGAAACGCAAACCAATGCTTTCCAAGGTAAGGAATTATACATATTTCTTCCTTTATGTGTTCTAAGCATGACTTGGTATTATAGTTGCAAAAACTTACCATTTCTTTCATCTATGTGAAACCACCAATGAGGATTAAAACTGAAAAATGTCTATTTGGTATGTTAGTTGATGAAATATGAAACTTGGGCTTGAGAACTAAGGGTTTAACTTGAGAAAATAAACAAGGAAAGTATGAAACACATCTAAGTACACTAAGAAGCATGGTTCGGCCACTTTAATGAAATTATGAAGGAAGTATTCTAAATTCTATTTTGGGTGGAGGAAAATGGTTTAGAAGTGTTAAAATGAATTAGGGAAGCTTGATTCAAGACTTGAAAGTTTTAGTAGCATGTATTTAATTTAAAAGGGAACTTGATGTCCTAATGCTAGATATTGACAATTGAATGATCACATAAGTTTTATGTTATGATAATTTCATAATTCTATGATTAATTTGAATATTGAATGAGGAATTAATAGTTTTTCCCAAATTCTAGGATTAATAAAAAAATTGGGGATTTTGAGAATTGAACTTGAATTCATGAAATTAAGGGGGAATTAAGCTTAAGAATGGTGTAACATGATTTATATAATATTAGTTTCAAAATTCAATTAACAGAAATAATTTTCCCTAAAGATAATGAATTGGGTTCAATTATGGAAAATTGGAAGGTGAAAATAGAATTAGTTCCATTAAATATTAGAAATTGTTTACATTGATTCTAATTAGGTAATATGAAGTTGAAAGAGGAAATTGGGAGGAAAGGAATTATCTTTCCTTAAGTGAATACATTTGGCTATTTAAGGAAAGTGTTATAATTAGTGATAAGTATATGTATAGTGTAACTAGTGACATAGCAAAGAAGTGATTAATGTGTAATTAAAATGCAAATGTGTAGAATCTAAAGACAAGGACAAGAAACTTTGTCCAAAGAGTGAAAGGAGCACCACTAGCATCAAAGTTAAATGTCAATAAGAGAAAAGGATTCCAAAGTGAGTACTTAATAATATAATATGTCATGTGCCATATTCTATGAACTATTGTTGATGAAATCATTTTCATTGAAATATCCCAATTTCGTATTGAGCATAAATTGCCTATTGATTATTGAGCCATTTGAAATGATATTTCTTTGTGGCATTTGGCCATTATGAGCCCTTCCACATTGATTTCATAATGTGACCTTTGATGAGAATTATTCATGTATCGGCATATCCTTCATTGAATTCCCTATAGAGAATTTTATATGAAACTTTCTATTGATGCCTATTGGTAAGCAAAAATACCCTTCTGATGTGGGGTAATACATTGGACCCTGTGCACTTGGTATAAGCCTACAGGTAGGGCAATAGTACCTAACCTCTATTAGGGGGAGCACCTAACCATAAGACTTGATCAGTCTTGCATAATGTAATACTTGTGAATGAGTAAGACTTAGGCCATTATTCTCAAATTTATATGTGTGGGAAGAATTCTGCTTCCAAGAGATTATTATTTCTATTTTAAATGAGAAATTGATTCATAATGACAATTTTGATTAGCATCACTCCATTGCTATAATGAGCCTATCCCCGATAATGATCCTTATACTCACTATATTGTATTATCATGCACTTACTGAGCTTTATCTCATTCCTTAGTCTTTGAAATTTTCAGGTAAGGTTGACAAGTCAGCAAGGTAAATTCCAAGCCCTATTCTTCTGCTTGGAAGTTGCTTTGCTAATTCCAAGTGTTGTAAATCTTGGTTATATGACAATGAAGATCATTGGTTTAGAGCTCTATGGTTACCGAAGGTTTAGTACTAAAATGACATTGGGTTTATATGTACTATAAATTGTATTGTAATTACTATTATAATAGTGTATTAAATAATGAACATTTGGATAATAACATGAAATGCAAATTTGGAAATTTTATAAATTGTGTACGTAAATGGTGTTAGTAAGTAACTATTTGATAATATGTAAAATGATAAACTTGAGATGGGCAATAAGGAAAGGCAATTAGGTTCTGATCTTGGGATAAGGTTCAACATAATGAATTGTGAAATATTCTAAGTTAAACGTGGTTCTATAGGTTTAGGTGAGTTTATGTCTCCTAATGCCCTAAGACATTACGGCTTAATAAGTGGGTTGTGACAGGCTCTTACTTTCTTAATAAGAAGCCCATTTCACAATTGCGAGGTATTTCTCTTAGGCTTATCAAGGTTCTTACTTCCTTAATAGAAAGTTCATCTTGCAATTATGAGGTCTTGTTCTTTGTTGATACTTTGTTCGATTAAACCTTTTGCTTGGAGTTCCTTTCTTGAACTTTGCTTCTTTAAGTTTGTATCAGCTTCTTTGTTTTAGCTAAGAGCTACTCCATGGTTCTCTACCTTCACTCATCATTTCATCATCTTTTAATTTTTTCTAACATTATCATGTGCTAAAGAAACATTTTTTATATTGAAAATTCATTTATAATACATCTTCAGGTGCTACATGTTCCAAGTATGGGAACTGTGATAACATCCATGGTTACAAGCTTATTAGTAGCTAGACCTATAACATTTTCTACTTTGAACAGTCCTTCCCATGTTAGGGATAGTTTTCCTATGCCTTTTCACTTTCTAGTTGCTTCTAAATACCTTATTACTAAGTCACATTGTATAAAAACTTTGTTCTTGACCTTCTTGTTAAAGAGGTTGGCAGCTCATTATTTATAAGGGTAATACCAAAGGTTTACTTAACCTGTTAAAGTTAGCAATGGTGACACTATAATGATAATGTACTATACCATTTAAAGCTTTTCTAGATACCAAGAACCATAAGAATATCATAAGAAGTGATGGTAAGGAATAATGTGACAATGAATGAAATATGAACTCAATATTGATAAGCATCATAATAATAAAACGGAAGTCAAATTGAGTTTGACTTAATGCGACTAGGCTAATTATTTTCTTGTGATATGACTCTAAAGTGCTAGTGAAAGGGTATGAACATAATGTCTAAACACCTCCTAAGTCATTAGAGATAATAAAAGTGATATAAGAAGTTGATTTTAATCGAAGCTACAATAGAAAAATAGAAGTCAAACTTAGTCTAATCTAGTGAGCTTACAAGATTTACTTACTTGAATAGTACCATTAAAAAGGCTAGTCTATAATATCCAAGGATCTCATAGCTCACTACAGTCACTAATGATGTAATATAATATGATGTTCAAATGTTAACATAGTATAGAAATGAAATGAAATCGGGTAGAAACCTTGTGATGCCATTTGTATTATTGGTCTAGTTTATGATATCACCATGACTATTTATGTTCTAATAGATCAAATAGAATGCATATGATAATAAATAAGGTTCCTAAGGAAGTTAGGGAATGATAATTAGAAAAATCAAAGTGAAAGGAAAGAAAGGAAGCTAAAATAAAAATTTCTAAGTATGACATGGGCTTATGGGCTTAATCATGGGCTTTTGAACATCAAAAAGCCCAAACCCATTAGATTGGCCAGCCCATTGGATCTATAGTTAGATGAATATCAATTCTATAAGGTTATAAATGGTTAGCTAAGATAAAATTTGATGTTGGAAGAGCTAGCCATAAAAAATTGACTAAGTAGCCACCAATAAAATCCTCACTTTTCCTATATCAAGTCTACATTCATTTTACTAAATACACACCATTATTACATATAATGATCATCACCCATCTAGATAAAATCATGCACATCCATTGAAATAAGATCATAGCCCTTCATGTAGATGAAATTATAGCCATTGATATAAAGTGATGAAATCAACACCATCCATATTCCATATATAAACAATATGATGAGCATAATTTCTCCATTTTATGAAACCTAATACAAAACACCACTCCTATAGAAAACACACTCAAAATTTTAGCCACTATCCTAAAAGCATAAGCCAAGGCTTTCTAAGATAAGAAATCATGCTCATCTCCTTGTTTCTTTGTCCTAAGCATGTATTTGATGATTTAATTACAAAAAAAAAAAAAGAAAAAATCTCTTTTCTTTCACCTATATGGATTGGCATAGGGAAAGTAAAACTAGGAAATATTTATTTTGCATATTAGTTGATAACATATGATATTTGGACTTGGAAACATAAAGTTTAGCAGGAGAAAATAAGTAAGAAAAACATGAAGCTTATATAAGAAAACACAAGAACAAGGTTCAACCTCTCTCGAGAATTTCACGGGGAAATGTTCTAAAATTTATTTCATCATATCTAAGGTTATTTGGGATGGAGAATAGTAAATTGGAAGTGGTAAAATGAATTTTGGAAGCTTGGTTTAAGACTTGAGAATTTGAAAGCTTAAACTTAGCTAGAAGAGAGATCTTGTGTTCTAATGTTTGTTTTGATGTTTGATTAATCATATAGGGTCATTATCATGCCAATGTCATATATAGTTTTACCCAAATTCTAGGGTTTATGGACAAATTGGGGATTTTGAAAATTGAACTTGAATTCATGAAATTGAAGGGGGAATTAAGCTTAAGAATGGTGTAGCATGAATTGTATAATGTTAATTTCAAAATTCAAGTGATAGAAATAATTTTCCCCAAATTTAATGAATTAGATTCACTTACGGAATTGAAAGGTGAAAGTGGAATTAATCTCATTAAATATTGGAAATTGTTTAAATTGATTCTAATTAGGTAATATGAAGTTGAAAGGGGAAATTGGGAGAAAAGGAATTATCTTTTATTAAGTGAATATATTTGGCCATTGGAAAACAACTAAAGAAAAATGTTAAAATTAGTAACAAGTATATGTATAATGTGTCTTGACCTTAAAATTAATAAGTTAATACTATAATGAACAAGATAAAATGTTAACAAGTTAAGCTAAATTTAAACTAATGCATTAACAAGGAAGTGATTAATGTGTAATTGAAATGCAAATGTGTAAAATCTAAAAATAAGGACAAGTACATTGTCCAAGAGTGCTGTCACATCCTAACTTTAGAGTATGACAATCCTAGAGCACAAGGAGACATAACGTTACCCACACCCATAAAACCCACTTATACATATATATGTCATGCCTAGGATCATACCAAACCTTATACAATAATTCATTTAAAACATTATATGAAAACCATTATTTGCAGAAGACAGTAATTAGACACTTCACATATAATCCATAAGGAAATAATGTTCATAATCTACTCGAAACCTTAATAAATAACATCTCAAAATAAACATCAAAAATAAATATTCCCAGAGAATCTAATGACAACTCTTCATAGCATAGTATTATTATAAACTTGGACAAGGAGTTCCCCCTAGCAAAATAAAAATGCTTGAAATATCACCTTGCCTCCTCATATTGCTCACCTAGAACCATACAAAGAAAGAAAAAGAGGGGTGAGATAGATGATCTCAATGAGTAAATAATATCACATATACATTAACATATCTTCCTTTAAAAAGGAACACATAGCTTATACACATAGTTCATGATTTATAATTCATGAGTCAACTTGCAATTTTAGCAAGGGTTCAATTTAACAAGTTTGCAAAAATCACAAGTTTGCAAAAATCACACTTATAACATTTAGAGAGTGAAGGTTGTTGCTCTATCACTTGAACACTTAGAGGAGAGGTGGCATTAAACCAAATTCTAACTCCTATCACTTAGAAGGCATGAAGCTGATCAGGCCCCATAGTTAGAACTGCCCTTTCTAGCTGAGGTGGGTACACTACCCCTATCCATTGGGTTAAGACTGTGTGTATAGGTTCCGATGATTACCTACATTGGCCTGAGGACTTATGTATAAAAGGGTTAAAGGTACCATAGCTAGAGCTAATGGTATTCACATATAACAATAACATTTAAGGGAGTAATAACATGTATCACAATAACAATGGCAATTTAACTTTTAGCAAAAGAGACAATGATAGTGTAGTTCTAGAAAGAATATAAGTTAGGCAATAATCACAAGGAATTATTATTAGATAAACAAAATGGTTTTAGACCAAATGTGCCTTGGCAACCCAAGCTTTACAAAGAAATCATTTAATCATATTTTAGGATAGGAAGAACTTGGATTTCAAAGATTTCAAAGGCTCACATAACATGATATCACATATTTGTAACATATCATAATGTTACTCACAATTTTAGCATGAATACAACGTTTACTCGTTTTGTGGTTCCTTCACTGCTAGTACATGTGGCCCTTTTGAACCTCTAAAACTCATATAATATTTAATTCAATACTTAGTATTTATTTAATCATGATGTTATCCTATCCCATAGCTACCCCATGCACATATAACATTCATATATACTTAGAGTTGCACATATAAGTGCACCTCATCACTTGAACATACATGTTGACTTCAAAAGTCTTGCACATTTAGCCTTTATAAGCCCATATGAAAATACATTACAATCATATCAATACCTTTCTAAGGTTAACACAATATCATTACCTTAATATCAATTCACTTTAACAATCATCTAGTACACTTAACACTTGCATATATCTTAACTTAACAAATAACCCTTCAAGCATCAGGCTTATCTCTTATGACCAATTCATTCAAACAAACTCTTCATAAATTCAAGATTACTAATTCATTATCAAATCATCATACAACTTACTTCCATATTATCCAATCACATATAGATATTAATCACAACCTAAGGTTAAGATACCCTAAGTATACTAAATTGCCACTAGTCTTATCTAGGGTCATTCCTTCAACTAACATGCAATTTAATCATTTATCATTCATTCATACATATCAATAATCATTAAAATACATCACACAAAAATTATGGACATTGGGATAAGAATCCCAGTGTAGGCCGAATGCTCTTATTAAAGGAAAAACTGAATTTTCTTACTTTTCGTACTTTTCATCTTTTATAGTAATATGTAAAAATATGGTTTGAACCAAGATTTTTTATGTAATCAAAACAAAAATCATTTTAGAATATAAACATGTAGGAATTGGCCCATATATTCATTCATATGCATGAAAATTTCTAACTTTAGGTTCTAGGATGCAAAATCATGAGTTTTCTTGTTTCTGGTACTTTCTAGTCATTATAGTAATACGTAAACATGTCGTTTAAATCTTTAATTTTCATTCAACCACAACAAATATTAGTTTATAACATCAACATGTACAAATCAGTAGCCATGGATGTTTTTCATACATGAAAATTCCAAATTTAAGATTTAGGAAGAAAATCATGAGTTTTCAAGCTTTCCACACTTTCCATTCATTACAATGATATGCTAACACATGATTCAAATCATTATTTTTCATCCAAACCAAACAAATATCATATTAGAATTCTTGCATTCATAAATTAGCAGCCATATGCATATGAAATCATGGAATTTTCCAACTTCTAAGTTCTAGCACAAAAACCTTGAATTTCCTTGATTTCTGAAACTTTTCGGTCATTATCGTAATATGCAGAAATATGATTTAATTCAATAATTTTCATCTAAAAACATAAAAAATGAGTTTAGAATGCAATGATATAGAAATCATGGTATGGTTTATGTATAAAATTTTTAATTTTGGGTCATCAGATTCACCTTTGGAGAAATTGCGTAGAAAGATTTGTGCTTTCAGTAGAGAATTAGATTTTTCTTTCAAAAACTCACCAAAACTGAATTAAATCTATAAAAATCAGTAAATACCCAGTTAAAATTAATTTTCTCATAATTTAATTCATAGAAATCAGTTAAGGAATTGAAAGAGAAGAAAAACTTACGATTACGGTCAAGAAATCGCAAAATTGAAGGTGTTTTCTTAATATCGGTAGAGAGAATTGTTTTGAGAGAATTTTTCTTTTAAATTATAGAAATAACAGAGGGTGTCTGCTGACCATTATCGCTGGCTGAATTTTGTATTAATATATGTAGGGTTTTGGGCAATTTCCAATAATACCTTTAATGAGCTAGGTTAGGAGGGTTTTTGGGTAGTGGGCTTTTAGGTATTTGGGCTTTTTATTTAAATTAGGGGTTGATTATAGGTAATTAAAATAATTATATTTTTCTTATTATTTTTCATTAAAATTTCCCCCAAAAATATTTATTTAAAAATACTCATAAAATTATTTTATGCTTAAAAATTGCCTTTATGCATGAAAATTCATTTTATTTAAATAAATTATTTTATGCTAATGCACTTCATGTAAATAATTTATTTTACAATAATAATTTATTTTAGGCATATTAAAACATTCCCCAAACCCATAAATCATGTCACACGTAAAATTCACATAGTCATACAATTTGTCATAGTAACCCTAAATTCAAATAATTTGTCACTAAAACTTCTAGGGTAGATCTGGGTTGTTACATTCTCCTCCCCCCCCCCCCCCCCCCCCCCCCTTAAAAGAAATTCGTCCTCAAATTTAAATACTTACCTAACTTACTCCTAAAAAGCTAAGGATGCTTCTGCCGCATTTCCTCCTTGGCTTCTCAAGTACACTCATTCACTTAATGATTTTGCCATTAGAGCTTAATTACAGATATCTCCTTATTTCTTAACCTCTTCACTTGTTAATCTACTATAGCTGTTGGTGATTCCTTATAGGATAGCTGCTTATCTAATGAAATGTCTGGAGGTGATAGGACATGAGATGGATTTGACACATACTTCCTTAACATGAAGATGTGAAATATAGGATGCACATGCTCCATAGTTGGGGGGAGTGTAAGTCTATAAGATACTTCCCCAACCTTATCCAAGATTTCAAAAGAACCAACAAAACGAGGCGATAAATTTCCCTTCTTGCCAAATCTCATAACACCTTTCATTAGAGAGACCTTTAAGAAAATGTGATCTCCCATGACAAAATGTACGTCCTTTCTTTTTGAGTCCACATAACTCTTTTGTCGGCTAAAAGCTATTTTCAGTTGATCTTGAATCAAAGGTACCTTCTCACTAGTCTCTTTAAGCAATTCCAACATTTTCACATACTTGTCTCCAGGCTTAACCTAACAAACTGGAGAATGACATTTCCTCCCATATAGTGCTTCATATGGTGCCATACCGATGGACGAATGATAGCTATTGTTATAGGCGAATTCAATCAAGGGTAGGTACTTATCCCAGCTACCACCAAAGTTTAGAACACACATCCTTAACATATCCTCTAATGTCTGAATTGTCCTTTTAGACTATCCATTTGTTTGAGGGTGAAACGTAGTACTAAAATCAAGTTGTGTTCCTAAAGCTTCTTGCAACTTTTGCCAGAACCTTGTGGTGAATTGAGTCCTTCGATCCAAGATAATGGAAATCGGCACTCCGTGTAGTTTCACAATCTTGTCCATATACAACTGTGCATATTGAGCTATAGAATATATGGTCTTAACTCCTAGAAAATGAGGAGACTTTGTCAATCGGTCAAACATTTAGAGGTTCTAGGCAAGCCAATAATGAAGTCCATAGTGATGCGCTCCCACTTCCATTAAGGTAGTTGAATTTCTTGTAGGAATCCTGAGGGTTGTTGATGTTCATATTTGACTTGCTAGCAAGTCAGGCAGGATGCTACAAACTTAGCCACATTCTTCTTCAGTCTAGGCCACTAATAATTAGCTTTCACTTCATAGTACATCTTGGTAATTCGAGGATGAGCATAGGAAGGTGTTTGATGAGCCTCCTTTAATGTCCTTTCCTTTAACCCATCCACATTAGGCACACATACTTTTTTTCCATACTTTAAAATTCCATTGACCACTTTAAACTCAGAGTTCTTCCCTTCTTTTGTCTCATCCTTTAACTCTGCCATGTGTGGGTCCTTATCTTATAAATCTCTTATTTCTTCCATTAGCTTAGACTTCACTTAGAAATGAGCCACTAAAACTCTTGATCCTCCAATCTCTAACCTCAAACCTTGACTAAACAATTCCTTTAATTCCTTCATGATCGGCCTCATTTGTACAGTCACATGGGCTAGGCTTCCTATCGATTTTCAACTTAAGGCATCCGCCACTATGTTTGCCTTTTTGGGGTGATAGAGAATTTGGCAGTCGTAGTCCTTCAATAGTTCAATCCATCTCCTCTATCTTTGGTTGAGGTCTCTTTGGCTTAAGATGTTCTGAAGACTCTTATGATCCGTGTATATCTCACAATTTATTCCATACATATAATGTCTCTAAATCTTTAGAGAGAACACTATAGCAGCTAATTCCAAATCATGAGTAAGGTAATTCACTTCATGCCTCTTCAGTTGTCATGATGCATAGGCAATCACTTTACTATTTTGCATTAATATGTATCCAAGTCCTACTCTCGAAGCATTGCAATAGACGGTGAATCCTTCTTCTCCTTCGGGTAATACCGAAACTGGAGCTGATATCAAGCACTTTTTGAGCTTTTGAAAGCTCTCCTCATAGGACTCTTCCTAATTAAACTTAACTTGTTTTTTAGTCAATTTGGTCAATGAGGTTGTTATCTTAGAAAAGTCCTGTATGAACTTGCGATAATATCTAGCCATGCCTAAGAAACTCTATACTTTTGTAACCATTGTGGGCCGTGGCCAACTTGCTACCACTTCAACTTTCTTAAGATCAACTTGAATCCCTTCCTTACTTACTACATGTCTAAGAAAGTTGACCAACTCCATCCAAAACTCACATTTAGATAACTTAGCATAGAGCTGGTGATCACATAGCATTTGAAGCATGATCCTTAAATGTTCTTCATGTTCTTCTTTACTTTTAGAGTAAATCAGGATGTTGTCGATGAACATGATCACTAACTTGTCAAGAAATGGCCTGAACACTTGGTTCATTAAGTCCATGAAAGTAGAAGGAGCATTTGTCAAACCAAATGGTAGAACCGTGAACTCATAGTGTCCATATCTAGTATGGAAGGTAGTCTTGCAGATGTCTTCATAACAGATCATTAATTGATATAGTCAGACCTTAAGTCAATCTTGGAGAAATGACTAGCTCCTTGCAATTGATCAAAAAGATCATCAATCCTTGGCAAAGGATACCTATTCTTGATAGTGACTTTGTTAAGTTGGCGATAATCGACGCACATCCGGAATGAGCCATCCTTTTTCTTTATGAATAGCACTGAAGTGCCCTATGGAGAGTTGCTCGGTTGGATAAAGCCCTTTTCAAGTAGATCATGTAATTGCATCTTTAATTTTTTCAATTCCATTAGTGCCATATGATATAGTAGTATCGATATAGGTTGCGTACTAGGTAGCAGTTCAATGTTGAACTTAATCTCATGATCAGGTGATATTCTAGGTAGGTCTTTTAGAAAGACATCCATGAATTCCTCCACCATTAGAATGCTCTTGTCTCGAATGATGGCCTACTTATCAATATCAATCACATGGGCTAGGTACACTTAGCACCCCTTTCTTAACATCCTTCTTGCTCCCAAAGCTGATATCAAATTTGGAAGATTCTCAATCCTATCTCATTAATACATGAACTCCTTTCCATCGTTAGTTCTAAACCCAACCAGTTTCTCCCTACAGTCTATACGAGCTCCATGCTCATATAACTAGTCCATTCCTAATATCACATAAATTCTAGTACATCTAATTCTAGCAATTCTACAGGAAGTTTTTGTCCATTAATATCTACTTCATAACCCTTAAACCCATACTTAACTTCCATCACCTCCCCCAAAGGAGTTAATACTACTAAAGGTTCACTCATCAATTCCTTATTTCTACCCAAACTCTTAGCAAAATACGGCGACACAAAAGAATGGGTAGCACCAAAATCAATCAAACATTTTGCACTAGAATTTTGGATGGGGTTGATACCTATAATGACTATGTGCGAAGTATAGGCCTCTTGCTGATTTAAGGCAAACACTTGATCTTTGCCCTTATTCTCCATTGCCAATGCATTCCCAACTGCTTGCCCCTTATCCTTTGCGATTAGAATGGTCTAGATTGTGGACGTGCTGTGGTCCCATTCCCTTGACTCCTTAACTAAGGCCAATCCTTAATGAAGTCTCCCATTTGCCCACACTTAAGGCATGCACTAGAATCTTTTTGACAAATTCTAGGATGCTTCTTTCCACACTTGCAACAAGTGGGGAGTTCTTACTTGGCTTGACCATTCCGTGGTCCAAGGGTTGAAGATTCCTTCTTTGGGCCTCCTCCTTTTCCATGCTGTCCTCCATTACCTTTGTTCCTATGCTTTCCCTTCTGGTCCCATTCAGCTCGTTTGACTTATTTCGCCTTAAACCTTTTCTCTATTATCTTGGCCTTATCTACTAGCTTGGCCAAGGTTGGAAATTCCATTGCCACCAACAAATTAAATAGAGGTGTGATCAGTCCTCTTAAGAATCAATTGATGTCACTAACTTTAGTAGGAATGATGTTGACAGCATATTGGCTAAGTTGATTGAATTCCTTGGCATAATCCGATACCATCATTCTAGGTTTCTGCTTTAGTTGCTTAAACTATAGTGCCTTATCTTGCCTTTCACCTTCAGGTAAGAACTGATCCATCACTTCTTATTTGAACTCTGCCCACAGAGGTGCGTCAGCCCCATAAAGTCGCTTTTTGATGTTTCTCTCGTACCAGTACTAAGCTTCCTTCTTTAGTTGGAGTTCTACCAACTCGATCACTCAAGCATCTGAGTAAGACAATTGACAGACTAACTTATCCATCTCATCCAAGAATTCATATGGGTCATCACCCTTCTCACCATAGAAGATAGGTGGTTGAACTCCATTACGGTCCCTTCATTAAGTAACCTCTTCCTCTCTCTCCGAGCAGGTGCCGCTACCATAGATGATGAAACTCCATTCCTTTCTTGAGTTGGTGGTGCATCCTGCCATTAAGCTCCCAGGTCATCCAATTCCATGCACAAGTCTCTCATTTCCTCGCATATAGCTTGCACCTCTTGCTCACTATAGCCCATAGTTGGTGCCCCTAAGTTAGATCTTTCTCTTGACTGTGCAAGTGCAGAGGTAGTATTCGATGCAGTGTCCGAAATGGCATCAACACTTGCCCTAATAGACTGGGCAATTGTGTGAACCTTCTTCTTAGAAGGTATTTTACTTATCACGATGAGGGAATTCAAGACTAATCCCCTATTCTAACCCATTTAACCCCACCATTATACTAGCATAAACATTATGCATTTATCACATCACATCACTAAGCATATGTCATATATATATATTTATATATATATATATCACATACCACATAGTTTAGCACATATCACACATCACAATCAAATAGCATATATCTCACAGTATGAAAATAACCTCTTATCATGATAATCTAATCATATCATAGCAAAAAAAAAGAAATCATCTCATACTAAGTGACAAAGCAGTTAAAGGAAATATCATTCATATCATATAAAACACTATGTCGTTACATCGATCATCACCAACTACTCGTCCTAGCTCTCATGTGTCCTCTACTAGGGTAATCAAGGGCAATATGGCCACTGTTGCCACATCAGTAACAAAGAAGATATCCATCCTTACGGTGACTAGTCGAAGATAAAGATATCACTGATGAGTAGTCTCCCCCATACTCAGCAATCTTTGTCTTAAGTTGCTCTACATCCTCTCTCAAGGTTTGAACCAAAAGCCTAAGATGTCAATTTTCCTCTTTCAAATATGAGCAATCATCTTCCAATTTATAGATCTTACTATATACCCAATCACAACCTAAGCACTACTCAGCGTCCTCTTCTTCATCAGGAGTCTCCTCTATTGTGGGGTGAATCATTTATACGACTTTCTCAAACATCTCCAGCTAAGTCCTCATGCAAGTCACACGGGGTGCTCTAGGCCGCGGGCCTTGAGCAGGGGTAATCTTTTTGGTCATCTACCAAAAGAATCATAAGGCAAGCAAACAATATGAAGGATTACTTAAACCTACTAGGATTTTGCGAAACTATGCTAGTGATAGACTGCAAATGACATGACAGAAAAAATTTCTATGCTCTAAGATTACATTTAATTAACCCAATAAATAGACAAGTCTAAACTAGACTTTTAAAAACTATGGCTTTGATACCAACTTTGTCACATCCCAATTTTAGAGATATAATGTCACCCACGCTTGTAAAACCCACTTACATATACATAAGTCATGCTTAGGATCATACCAAACCTTATACAATAACTCATTTAAAATATTATATGAAAACCATTATTTGCGAAAGATAGTAATTAGACACTTCACTTGTAATCCATAAGGAAATAATGTTCATAATCCACTCGAAACCTTAATAAATAACTGAGGGAATGATGGAGCCAAATGCAGTGGAAGGAAGGTGGTGAGGTGAAATTTTAAACATTTTAAAATTTCACTTCACCCAATTTTGATCCAAAATCCATTTAAGCAATTAATTAATTTGTGCATAAAACACATATACATATAAAGAAGAAGGAGAGTAATCATATTACCTTTTATAGGTTCCTTCATTCTTTGACAAAGAGCTTCCCAAGTGTGAAGCCTCTAGATCATCCACACCTAACTCACCTCCAAGTTTCCTCTTGATTTCTTTGGTATTCTTGAATCCTCTCTTGGTTGTCCAATTTGATTAAAGATTTCTCTAAAAAATCTTTAGGAAGTTTAAGGTTTCTCTTTGATTTGATTTGGACTAAACATATTTTCAATTTGCAAGCAATTATTCTTTCATAAAAAACAAAGAAGAGAATTAAAGATCAAAAGAAAATTGAAGAAACACTTTCTTCATTTTTCTTTCTCTCTTAACTTCTCTCTCTAGAAATGCTTCAAATATGAAAATGATGTTTAAAAACTTATAAAGAAAATTGAACATAAACTCTTTTATACTCATTTCCTTCAAGACTTAACTCTTAAGTCTTCTCAAAGACTTAATTACTCTTTTAGCTCTTCATTTGGTGGAAGGGCAAAGTTGACTTTGCTTCCTCAAATGGTGGAATGACCATTTTATCCTTTAGGGGTAAAATGGACATTTCCACTAGCCAAAAGATGTAATTATAATTTTAACCTTAGTAGAAAATTTTCTAACCCCTAAACCCATCATATGGGCTCATGAATAATGAATTTTCTCTAACCCTTAAATTGCCTCTTTTCCATATCACATATGGGCTTAGGCCACATCTCATGTGTTAAGGGTTTTCACTAAGCTTAAAATTAAGTCTTTGATTCAGTCCAAATCAATTTTCAATTTAATCTTTCTCATTTGCATCATTTACAAATTAAGATTTAATTGAATAGAAACCTTCATAGATTAAACATCAGGACATGTTAGGGTCCATGTAAATTTAATTACATGTTTAATCATTTTACCGCTAATCAATTAATTAAACACTTTAATTAATTATTATGGTAAACCATTTACACTTAGAAGGTGATCACTATTCGGTGTGTGACTTTCTATGTTCATGTCTAATTAGAAAACATTTTTCTCTACTATTGTGAAACCCCTACTTCACATTAGTCCTATAAAGTCATGCGGGACAACTAGCATTCCATATCATGACTACCTAATTAGAAATGAATGTTTATAGTTGATAACTTTAAACATCACATGGACCATCGATCATAAATCATTGTGCACTATAATTCCTTCATTAAGGATCCCAATCTCGGCTGGGGTAATGGCTAATGTCAAACCTTAATGTGCCTCCATTCTATGTCTTTGTCTTAGTTCTAATTTTTGATGATATTAGATTCCTACTAGAAACTCTTTCTAGTGAATCTGTCTTTTCTAGCCAGGAGCTTTAGTTATCAAGAACAACCAAATAGCATAGGATCTTAACCTCATTTACTCGAGGTAATGAATTCTATCTTAGCAATAATTTACCTCCTAACATAACAAATTGGAACCTTCACATGCCATATATCTGTACATGAATAGTATGTCTATGTAAGCAGTAATAAATCCTATCTTCCTATATATGCACTATATAGTATCCCTCAAGTCAAAGGATTATATGCACTATTATGACCTAAATGATAAAAAATTGACAAGTACTAAAAACCCATATTATTATAATCTAACGTCATAGTTTGACTATTCATCCTATGAATATCCATGTGCTTGTATCGACATCATATGTCAAGCCACATAAGACTCACTGCCTTTGCAATCATCCGTATCACATACTGATTATAGAAAACAAACAGAGGTGATGGTCTTCCAAAATTAATGATGCCCAGTCATTAATCCTCTGACCATGAACATAGTTAAAATATTTATACAAAAGCGATCTGTTTCTCATATTCTCAACACTTGAGAATAGATCTTCTTACAAATACTTAAGGACTATATTCAATAATATTAAACCTTTTTCACATTATGAATATATTATCGTGCCATTGGGAATTAATATCTACTATTACATAACTATTATATGGCTCTTAGGGCACATATTGCTATCAATCTCCCACTTGCACTAGAGCCATTATGCTTAGTATCAGAAACTCATTTTCTCAATATGAAGTTTAATTGTCACTAACTTTTGACTTTAGTCAATGGATTAACCAAGTTATTGGTTAACACTATTTTCTGCATGGCTAGAACACCCTATTCCAACAATTAATTTGATAATATCTTAATACCTTTCAAAATATTCTGGATTTCAATGTGAGACTCAAGTTCCCTTGCCATAAGCTAAGGCTCTATTATTATCATAGTAGAGAGATACTCGTGATGTACTGGAGAAACTCTTAAAACAATTTATAATTGTTGAATCCAAAATAGTTTCTTATTTGCAACATCCTATATAGCAAATTTGGCTTCCATAATGAAGTTTGTAATAACAATTTGCTTAGAACTTTTCTAGCAAATTATTTCTTCATCATAAATAACAACAATCCCAATGATAGACTTTCAATCATTAATGTAGTAACGTTCTTCATTTGTCAAAATTAAATCTTAAATACTTCTCAAGTACTTTAGAATAATTTTGATTTTATTTCCAATAATTTAATCCTAGTTAGGATTAGAATTTGTTAGTCATACTAACAACATTCTCGATGTCCGGCTCATGATACAACTCTTGTATAATTTAGATTTCCTATAGTCATACTATAAGGAATCCATGCCATACTTTCTTTGGGTATCTAGGGAATCAACCCTCAAAAACTGAATATCAAAATTGTAGGAAATAAAACTTTTGGAATTAGCATGTTGAACTTTTCAACATCTTTTCCAAATGTTAACTTAGACATATTTAACATTCTCTTCAATCTATCTCTATGGATATGAATTAACAAGAATGGAAATATTTATCTCAAGTCTAAATGAAGAAAGTAATGGTAAAACCATTCCACAAATGCAAATATATTAATACTTTTACAAACTAATGTGTTATCTATATACAAAACTTGAAAGTGAGGATACTCCCACTATCCTTTTGCATATTAAGGACTCATCTTGCGATGATATAACTCATTAAGGTTTTGCATACTTTAGAATTTTCTTAAGACTCTAAGCCTTTAGATTTATTCCATAATTATGTTTTCCTTTCTAGAGAAAGAAAACTAGTATTGACATCTATATGTCAAACTCATAATCATTATGCATTGCTATCATATATAGCTATAATAGAATCATCTCATAATTTGCTTCATCATGAATTTACAACTTTTGTGCATTCATATAAAGTAAATTATATTTTTCTTAAGATTAGCTATTTTATGATCTCATGATTCACTTCATCATGAATATACAACTATTGTGTATTCATAAAAAGAAATCATATCTTATAGAAAAATTAGATATTCTACTAAACCTTTAACAGCTTATAAGGATAGAACATTTGGTTAGTTTTAGACTTTTCATAGGGTTGATCAAATTTACTTTGATCATCTTATTAGATATTATTGGATAACATTCACCCAATCATTCTATCTTTATCAAAATGTCACTTTCTTGAATAAACACTTTATTAAGAAATAACATCTTTGCTAACAGCTCTTTATTATGCAAAAGATAGAAATACTATCCTAAACCATCTTTAGGATATGCAATAAACCTTATCTTAATTAGAATTATCTTCCAATTGTTTAACTTTAGCTTATCAAATAAGCTAAATATCTCAATTCAAATTATGAGTAAGAATTTTGACACCTATCCATATCATATCATATATGAATTAGGATTAGATAGACTTTGGAGAAAATTCTAATTAAGTATATTATGCTTTTATTTGTAAATTTCCAAAAGGAAATAAATAAACACTTTTATAATACATCATATCATATATGTTGTAATTTATTCTTTTGAGTATATCATCACGTATGGTTTTCATGAAAAAGAATTATGATTATATGCCTATTTTATATTTAGGAAATTCCTCAAAAACTGGTAACTGAGTTCTCCCACTTTGATCAAATCAAAGGGTTATAACACTCTTTCCCTTTTGTATGAAATATCCTTAATATTTATTTTCCTTTTCATCTCGAATTTCTTGAACGTTTCAATAATTCAAATGAACAATTCATTTTATTTACCTTTTTCCAAACGGATCAATATCATATATTTAGGTAAATACAATGAATCAGGAAAAACTCCCACTAACCATTTCACAAATGGTATTGATGCATCTATGTGCATAAATTCTAAAACTTCTTTGATTTCTACCCTTTTGTCTAAGAAAAGGTGATCTAGTTGTTTTTGCATTAGATACTAGACTTATAAGTAGAAACAAGTTTACACTTTAATGGGTAGTGACACATGTTGTCCAACTAAGTTGTCATATCTTTAGCTGGACAAACTAGTCTAAGAAACCATAGTGGTTTTAGATTGGAGTTCTTTATGGCATTATCATAAAAACACTTGGATTTGTTTTGTTATTATTAATTTAATAATAATGCATCAATCATACAATTCATATATGATTTACAAAACCTGATTTTAAAATCATAATGAAGTACATATTAGATATATAAAATATGATTTCTAAAATCATTAGGAAGTATTCTAAAAGCTCTTTGGAAACAAACACTTTGCCCCTTAGATCTTTTAAAATCACTTCATTTAACTCCATGCTTTCGTTGCTTACTCTGATCATGCATATGGCATAGAAGCACCTATATCATGAATCATAGCAATAGATGAACTATATGAATCATTGAAATATAGTAACAAGAGATAGATTTACCTTCACAATGTTTATCTAAAATCACTTCATTTAACTCCATGCTTTCGTTGCTTACTCTGATCATGCATATGGCATAGAAGCACCTATATCATGAATCATAGCAATAGATGAACTATATGAATCATTGAAATATAGTAACAAGAGATAGATTTACCTTCACAATGTTTATCCTTCTCTTTGTCCTTTTAGTATTCACAATACTTAGAACAATTACTTTTTCAATATTCATAACATTGACAATAGAAACATTTTCTTTTATCAACTATAGCATTATCTATAAACTTGTCCCTTGCAATTTTCCTTTTAGGATTTATAATAGAAACTTTTTCTATTACCTTAAAGTGCATTTTCCATCTAATGGAAATTTGGAATGAATTTGAATAATTAAAATATTTGAAAATTATTATTTATCAAAACATCTAGAGTCTCTAGTTGTTTGATGAATTTAATCATCACATGAAAATAATTCCAAATCAAGTTTAATTAAAAATTAATAAGAAATGAAAGAGACTACTCATAATTGATATTCTTTCATAAAGAATACTAGATAGAAAAATAGAAGAACAATAAATTAAAGATGAAACATTTTCTTCTTTGATTTCTTTTCTCTAATTTCTTACTTTAGTTGAATATCAAGAATAAGAACAAGAATGAAAAATATGGAGAAGACAAAGAAAAATAAAGTTATGAAGATCAAGAAGAAACACTTTCTTCTTTTCTTCCTTTATAATTTCTTTTCCTTTCCTTTTTCTTTCTTTTCTTTTCCTTTTTCTTTCTTTATAATTTTCTTTATATTCAAACAAAATAACTACCTTAATATCACATATCAATCAGGGTATTTATGCTCATAGTACAACTTTTGCAGACAATGCATAATTACTTGGAGTCTTGTTATGCTCATATGTTGCTTTTGCAACCCTTGGCTTATAAAACAATCATACAACATCAACCTCATCCAATATTTTGTTTCCATTGCACTTAGAGTGATATGTTCCTTTAGAGTAGTCTTTTCTCTAAAAGACCAAGAACAAATCAAGTTGAATACATACATTATGTACTCAAATGCAAGGACTATAGATTTAGGCCATGTGAGCCTAAAATAATCAAATATATTCATAAGAGGGTTTGTGAATTTCATATTATAAAAAATGCAGAAAATAATAAGATTAATAACTTATGTAATTGTGTAGCTACCATAACGATTTAGTCTTCAATGAAAATGGTAATCCTACTAATTTGTCAAATCTTATACTTCCAAATAGGAAACAAAAATCCTATTGGAGTGAATTTCTAGTAGGTGATTGAATTCTTATTAAATTATCACAAATTCCTTAGATACATATTGTCATTATTGGAATTTTGATATCTAACAAGTGAACAACAGTTGTTCATCACAACTCTTTATGAGGTTTAATCAATCCGGTTCCTAGTGTTTCCAATCTCAGATACACAATGTTATTATTAGCCTTTCACACTAGTCAAGTCAAACCCATTAGACCAATAAGTATAGTGATTTGAACATTATATGTCTCAAATACTCATTGTCGTTATTGACATACAATGTATCATATACTCATAACATCACATGCTTTACAATAACTTAACGAAAACATTCAAACCAAATATGTCATCCATATGTATCCATAACCAATGACATAAGTGCTTGAATTTCTCTTGAACTATTGTTCTAATGGAGAACCATGACTCGATATTTTCTTTGGAAGATTTTTGGGCCTTTACTATAAGTCTCACTTTGCACATTATCCATTTTAAACATACATCACATTCATTCATAAATATCACATATATATTTAATAAAATGGACAACATACACATAAGTATGACCATGGATTCTATGGATCCACTTCCTAGCCACAAGGAATGGATAGGTTATACAAATTACAAACATGAAAATACAACACTTGTATCTTCATGCTCCCACTAGGCATCTTCATGGGTTTAAACCTCTTTATGTTCTTGTATCTCCATATGTACATTAGCAACCTTGGCATTCCAAGGTTATATTGCAAAGACAAAAGAGCTTATAGGCTCAATGAAATTGATTTATAACCTAAATGAGTAATTAACATTTAATTACATCCCATCAAATAATAAAATTAATTATACATGTCCACATTAGAAATCATACATTATAGTTTCTAAATCCATGATCAACCATTCATACCTCTCAAACAACAACAAAACATATATATACAACAATTGAATTTATAGATATATTGTTCATCATTGGAACATTTCCAAAATATCCACTTTGAATATCATATATTCAAGGTTTCTATAGCTCAAAATCATATTTTAAGTCATAAAATTTTTTTGATTGAAAAATTAGTCCAAAACAATTTTGGAAAAAATTAAAGTTGGGTGGAGACACAGAGCAAATCGCAATCTTCGCAGTAGCAATAAGCCAATCGTGGTCACAATTTTTGATTCGAGGGCGCGAATTCTGTGTCCGACAGCAAAACATTTTTGCACCAACTCATTTTCAATCAAATAAAAAACCACCAAAACAACATATACAATGGTTTTACATAGAAATTAAGTGGCTTTGATACCAATTGTAGCAACCCACATCTACTCTAGGAGTTTTAGTGACAAATTATTTGAATTTAGGGTTATTGTGACAAATTATGTGACTATATGAAAATTCATGTGTGACATGATTTATGAGTTTGGGGAATGTTAAATTAATTTTAATATGTCTAATATAAATTATTATTGTGAAATAAATTATTTGAATAAAATGCATTAGCATGAAATAATTTATTTTTCATAAAATGAATTTTCACGCAAAAAGACGATTTTTAAGCATAAAAATAATTTTATGAGTATTTTAAAATAATTTTTGAATAAATTTTTTAGGGGGAATTTTATAGAAAATAATAAGAAAAATATTTTATTTTTGAGTACCTATAATCAGCCCTAAATTAATTAAAAAAGCCCAAATACCCAAAAGCCCACTACACTAAAACACTCATAACCTAGCTCATTAAGGGTAATCTTGGAAATTTCACCCAAAACCTAATATTTAACCTAAATTTTGGCCAGCCCATCATTCCATCAGCCACCATTCTGTTATTTCATTATTTTTGCAGAAAAATTCTCTGAAAATATTTCTCTCTACCGAAATTCATAGAAATCCTTCCAAACTTGCGATTTCGCGACCGTTTCATAAGTTTTTTCTTTTCCTTTCAATTTGCTATTTGAATTTTATGAAACTAATCTTGGAAAAACTATTTTGAACTAAATATCTAACGATTTTTACTGATGAAATTCAAGCTAGGTGATTTCTTGAGAGAAAAATTAATTTTTCTACCAAAAGCACCAACCTCTCTATGCGATTTCTCCAAAGGTGAATCATGTAACTCAAAATTAAAATTTTTATGCATAAACCATAAAAAGGGGGTAATTTATATATCATTGCATTCCAAACTAATTTTTGATATGTTTAGATAAAAAATATTGAATCAAATTATATTTTTGCATATTATTATAATGACTGAAAAGTTTCAGAAAATAAAGGAATTCAAGGTTTTTGTACTAGAACTTAGAAGTTGTAAAATTCTATGATTATTTATACATGTAGCTGCTGATTTGTATATGAATGGATTCTAATATGATATTTGTTTTTTTGGATGAAAAATAACAATTTAAATCATGTGTTTGCATATTAATGAACGGAAAGTGCGGAAAGCTTGAAAACTCATGATTTTCACCATAAACCATGAAACTTGGAATTTTCATGCATAATTATCATCAATGGCTGCCAATTCATACATATGGATGTTCTAAACTAATATTTTCTATGAGTGAATGAAAAATAATGGTTTAAACTACCTGTTTACATATTGCTATAATGATAAGAAAATACTGAAAATAAGAAAACTTATGGTTTTTCATCCTAAAACTTAAAGTTAGAAATTTTCATGCATAAGAATGTATATGTGAGCCAATTCCTACATGTCTATGTCCTAAAATTATTTTTGTTTTGATTACATGAAAAATATTGATTCAAACCATTTTTTTTACATATTACTGTAATAGACAGAAAGTGCGAAAAATAAGAAAATTTAGGTTTTTCTTGGAATAGGGCATTCGGCCTACATTGATATTTTTATCCCAATGTCTATAAATTTTATGTGATATATTTTGATGATTATTGACATGCATGTATGTATGATAAATAGTTAAATTGCATGTTGGTTGAAGGAATGACTATAGACTAGCCTAGAGGCACTTTAGTATACTTAAGGTATACCTAAGGTATATTAAACTTATGTTGTGATTAGAATGTGAATGTGATTGGGAAATATGAAAATAGATGTTATGATGACTTGATAATGAATTAATGGTCTTGAATTGATAAAGAGATTGATCGAATGAATGGATCATAAGAGTTAAGCATGACACTTGAAAGGCTATCGATAAGTTAACATATATGGATGTGTTAAGTATACTAAGATGATTGTTAAAGTGAATTGATATTAAGATAATTATATTATGATGACCTTAAAAAGGTATTGACATAATTGTAATTTGTTTTCGTTTGGGCCTATAAGGGCTAAGTGTGCAAGACTTTTAAAGTCAACATGATATGTGCAAATGAATGAGGTGCATTTTTATGTGCATCTCTAAATATATGTGAATGTTATATGTAAATGAGGTAGCTATGGGATAGGATAGCATCATGATTAAATAATACTAAGTATTAAATTAAATATTATATTAAATATTAAAGAGCTTTACAGGTTCAAATGGACAATGTGTATTAGGAACAAAGGAACCACAAGGTGAGTAAACACTGTATTTATGCTACAAGTTTGATTGCATATTATGTTCAAGTTACAAGTACAAGTTATCATGTTATGTGAACCTTTGATATCT
Source organism: Reutealis trisperma (assembly GCA_947687605.1). NCBI lineage: Eukaryota > Viridiplantae > Streptophyta > Magnoliopsida > Malpighiales > Euphorbiaceae > Reutealis > Reutealis trisperma. The sequence continues at coordinate 207,288 of CANTUT010001389.1, forward strand.
TGAAACCCAAGTTCCTTTCTATTTTAATGATTTCTTTGTAAGTTTGGGTTGCCAAAGGACATTTGATCCAAAACCATTTTTGATTATCCAATGATAATACCTTTGTGATTATTGCCCTAACTTATATTCTTTCTAGAACTACACTGTTATTTGTCTTTTGTTTGGTAAGTTAAACACCTAGCAATGTGATAAGTGATATATGATATGTGCCTAGTGATATGATCTAATAAGTGCTTATGTTGAAAGCATGGTAAATGCGATAGTATGATAATGGGGTTAGATGGGTTAGAAGGGAGTTAGTACTAAATTTCCATATCGTGATAGCAGAATGCCTCCCAAAAAAAAGGTCTACACAGCTGCCCAACCTATTAAGGCTAGTGAGAATGTGATATTAGACACTACCGCGAATGCTACCTCTACACCTGCGGTGTCGAGAGAGATCTAATTTGGGGGCACCAACCATGGGCTCTAGTGAGCAAGCATCTTTGCAAGAGGTGTAAGCTATATGCGAGGAAATGAGGGACTTGCACAAGGAATTGAATGATCTACAAGCTCAAAGGTAGGCAGTGCCGCCAACACAAGAAAGGAATGGAGTTTCACCTCCTGCAGTAGTAGCACCTGTACAAGGGGAAAGGAAGCAACTACTCGATGAAGGGATGACCATCTCAAAGTTTAAGAAGCTACAGCCACCTATTTTTTACAGTGAGGAGAGTGATGACCCTCATGAATTCTTATATGAGATGGACAAGCTAGTCCATTGATTATCTTGCTTGGATGCCCGAGTGATTGAGTTGGTAGGACTCCAACTCAAGAAAGAGGCTTGGTACTAGTATGAGAGAAATATTGAGGAACGATTGTATGGAGCTAACCCACCCATGTAGGTGAAATTTAAGCAAAAGGTGATGGAACAATTCTTGCTTGAAGGTGAAAGGCAAGATAGAGCACTGCAGTTCAAGCAGCTAAAGTAGAAGCCTGGAATGTCGGTAGCGGATTATGCTAAGGTGTTCAATCGACTTAGCAGCAATGGAATTTCCAACCTTAGCCAAGCTAGTAGATAACGCCAAGGTAATGAAGAAGAGGTATAAGGTCGACAGGGTGAATGTTTGTAATGTGAGGAAAAAGGGAAGCATGAGAACAAGGGACATAGAGCCAGCATAGAGGAGGAGGAGGTCCAGGGAAGGAATTGTTGCCAACAACTTCAACACCTAGACAGTGTAATGGTCAACCAAAGCAAGGTTTCCCACTTATGACCTATATGGTAAGAAGCATCTTAGAGCTTGCTAGAAAGTCTTTAGTGTGTGTCTGAGATGTGGTCAGATGGGCCACTTCTAAAAAGACTGCCCACAGAAGGGAAATTAAGAAAATGTGACCTCAAAAACTCCACCACCTAAACTGTTCAAACCTCAAGGGCAAGAGCATTTCTAGCTTTTGGGAATAAATAAGTAAGTATTTAAAATTTTAGGATGAATTTTTTTAAAGAGGGGGAGACAGAAAAGGATAAATATTCTCAGACTTGTAATGATGATAAAAGGATAAGTATGATGCTATGTAGTTTTGAAAATTTAATAGTTTTAAATATACCTGAAAGGGATTTGAGTCCTCTAGATGAGAAATGTTTTAAGGTGTTAGACACAATAATGTGCAATTGAGGTTACTAGAAAATTTGGTAGTGATCATTAGTATGGAAAGAATTTTTATTGAGATAACCTACAATGGCATAGATTTGAAAAGATATAAGAGTTTCATAAAGATTTCATTGAATAGAAATGGTATTAGAAGGTTTATTATTTTAATATGGATAAGTTAAATGATTAGGAATGTGAAGTATTGTAAGATGTAAGCGGAAAACCTAAATTGAGATGATATTACGGGCTAAAGGTATAAAAATTACAAGGCATTAGGTCATGATAATGATGTATATATTATAGAGTAAGTATAAAATAATTATGAGAAGTTTATTTGGGATTGTAAATTAAAAGAATTCAAGTTCGTTTGGGATATGATATATATATAGGAATGTTTGTTAAGTTTAAATATGTTTTAATTGATGATTGATGGGAGTGTAGAAATCATAATGTTAGCAAGGTATTGAACATGAAAATATTTATTAAGGATATAATAGATTAAGTAATAATTATTAATATGGAAAAAGAATTATCAAATATCAAATGGAATTATTAATTTGGAATTACTTGCTGGACTCTTGTAGGACTAATGTGATAATTAATGAATGGAAGTAGTGAATAAGGAGTTATTATATATGTTAACATTAGTAGAGATATAAGGAAAAAAAATGCTTGGGATTATATGTTATTAAAGGTGAAATTAAAGGTTTTATTACTTTTATTTAAGGTTAAGGGATTCAAATTATTAAGAATTAGTTTTAAGATTTGTTTGAATAAAAGATTAATATAACTCTAACCTAAGCTAAAAGTTTATCAATGTGATTCTTTTTGATAGATTGTGAGTATGTGCCTTACTATATTTGATAAATTACTTGTAGTTAGATATTGTGTTTGAGTGGCGCAGCAGAAGCGTGGCAGGAAAGTTAAGTAAAGTGTGTTGTGCTGTTAGATTTAGAAATTTGAGGACAAATTTCTTTTAAGACGAGGAAGAATATAACAACTCACATCTACCCTAGGAGTTTTAGTGACAAATTATTTGAATTTAGGGTTATTGTGACAAATTGTGTGACTATATGAAAATTCATGTGTGACATGATTTATAAGTTTGGGGCATGTTAAATTAATTTTAATATGCCTAATATAAATTATTATTATAAAATAAATGATTTGAACAAAATGCATTAGTATGAAATAATTTATTTTTCGTAAAATGAATTTTCATGCAAAAAGACGATTTTTAAGCATAAAAATAATTTTATGAGTATTATAAATAAATTTTTAAATAAATGTTTTGGAGGGAATTTTACAAAAATAATAAAAAATATTTTATTTTTAATTACCTATAATCGGCCCTAAATTAATTAAAAAAGCCCAAATACCCAAAAGCCCACTACACTAAAACACTCCTAACCTAGCTTATTAAGGGTAATCTTGGAAATTTCAACCAAAACCTAATATTTAACATAAATTTTGGCTAGCCCATGATTCCAGCAGCCACCATTCTGTTATTTCATTATTTTTTCAGAAAAATTCTCTCAAAATATTTCTCTCTACCGAAATTCATAGAAATCCTTCCAAACTTGCGATTTCGCGACCGTTTCAAAAGTTTTTCTTTTCTTTTCAATTTTCTATTTGAATTTTATGAAACTAATCTTGGAAAAACTATTTTGAACTGAATATTTAATGATTCTTACTGATAAAATTCAGGCTAGGTGATTTCTTGAGAGAAAAATCAATTTTTCTATCGAAAGCACCAATGTCTCTACGCAATTTCTCCAAAGGTGAATCTTATAACTTAAAATTGAAATTTTTATGCATAAACCATACCAAGGGGATGATTTCTATATTATTTCATTCCAAACTGATTTTTGATGTGTTTAGATGAAAAATATTGAATTAAATCATATTTCTGCATATTATTGTAATGACCGAAAAGTTTTAGAAAATAAAGGAATTCAAGGTTTTTGTGCTAGAACTTAGAAGTTAGAAAGTTCTATGATTATTTATACATGTGGCTGCTGATTTGTATATGGATAGATTCTAATATGATATTTGTTTTGGTTGGATGAGAAATAATAATTTAAATAATGTGTTTGCATATTAATGAACGGAAAGTGCGGAAAGCTTGAAAACTCTTGATTTTCATCATAAACCTTTAAACTTAGAATTTTCATGCATAATTATCATCAATGGCTGCTAATTCATACAGATGGATGTTCTAAACTAATATTTGTTGTGATTGAATAAAAAATAATTGTTTAAACCACTTGTTCACATATTGTTGTAATGACCGAAAAATATCGAAAATAAGAAAACTCATGGTTTTCCATTTTAAAACTTAAAGTTGGAAATTTTCATGCATAAGAATGTATATGTGAGCCAATTCCTACATGCCTATGTTATAAAATGATTTTTGTTTTGATTACATGAAAAATATTGGTTCAAACCATGTTTTTACATATTACTATAATAAATGGAAAGTGCGAAGAATAAAAAAATTTAGGTTTTTCTTTGAATGGGGCATTCGGCCTACATTGATATTTTTATCCCAATGTCTATAATTTTTATGTGATGTATTTTGATGATTATTGACATGCATGTATGTATGATAAATTGTTAAATTGCACGTTGGTTGAAGGAATGACTATAGACTAGCCTAGAGGCACTTTGGTATACTTAAGGTATATTAATCTTATGTTATGATTAGAATGTGAATGTGATTGGAAAATATGGAAATAAATGTTATGATGACTTGATAATGAATTAATGGTCTTGAATTGATGAAGAGATTGATCGAATGAATGGATCATAAGTGTTAAGCATGACACTTGAAAGGCTATCGATAAGTTGACATGTATAGATGTGTTAAGTATACTAAGATGATTGTTAAAATGAATTGAAATTAAGGTAATGATATTATAATGACCTTAGAAAGGTATTGACATGATTGTAATGTGTTTTCATTTGGGCCTATAAGAGCTAAGTGTGCAAGACTCTTAAAGTCAACATGATATGTGCAAATGAATGAGGTGCATTTATATGTGCAACTCTAAATATATGTGAATGTTATATGTGCATAGGGGTAGCTATGGGATAAGATAGAAATGGGATAGGATAGCATCATTATTAAATAAATACTAAGTATTAAATTAAATATTATGTTAATGCTTGAGGAGCTTTAGAGGTTTAAAAGGGCTACGTGTACAAGGAGCAAAGGAACCACAAAGTGAGTAAACACTGTATTCATGCTACAAGTATGAATACACATTATGTTCAAGTTACAAGTACAAGTTATCATGTTATGTGAACCTTTCATATCTTGAAACCCAAGTTCCTTTCTATTTTAATGATTTCTTTGTAAGCTTGGGTTGCTAAAGGACATTTGGTCCAAAACCATTTTTGATTATCCAATGATAATACCCTTGTGATTATTGCCCTAACTTATATTCTTTTTGGAATTACACTATTATTTGTCTTTTGTTTGGTAAGTTAGACACCTACAATGCTATTGTTACTTTTATATGTTATAAATTGTGTTATGAGTTATGTGTAAACATGGCAGCAACCTTCACTTTACATGTTATGAGTTATGTGTGAACATGGCAACAGCCTTCACTTTACATATTATGAGTTAATTGTGGATAAGGTAGCAGCCTTCACTCTATTTTATGTTACAAGTGGACAAGGTAGCAGCCTTCACTCTATATTATGTTACGAGTGGACAAGGCAGTAGCTTTCACTTTATATTATGTTTTGAGTGGACAAGGCAGTAGCCTTAACTCGATATGTGTTTTGAGTTATAAGTTGATTTCTATAAACCTTGTTAAATTACAAGCCATAAACTGTGAATCATAAATTTTGAATGTTGAGCTATGAAATCTTCTAAAGGATATATGTTATTGTATAAGTCGCATTGTTTACTCATTAAGATCATCTATCTCATCCCTTTTCCTTATGTGGTTCCAGGTGAGCATTATGAGGAGGCAAGGTGATTGCTCAAGCTACCTACTCCACTTGGGGAATTCCTTGTTCAAGATAATTAGTTTAATATGTTCTGAAGAGTTATCCTTAGACGCTTTGGGAATATTTATTTTTGGATGTTTATTTTGAATTGTTATCTTTCGAGGTTTTAATTAGATTCTAAATATTATTTCCTTATGGATTATGTTAAAGTATATTTTAACTATGTTTCCACAACTTAAGGTTTTCTATAAAAAAAAAGGGGTTTATTTAAGTTAATGTAAAACATTTTAGTACTATTCTAGGTAGTATTTGTATAAGTATAAGTGGCTTCTATGGGCATGGGTGACCTGATGTCTCCCTATGTTCTAGGACCATCATGTCTTTGAAAGTTGGGATATGACACCAATTTAAGCAATGATGGAGCCAAACATAGCAGAAGGAAGGTGGTGAGGTGAAATTTCAAACATTTTAAAATTTCACTTCACCCAATTTTGGTCCAAAATCCATTCAAGCAATCAATTAATTTTTGTGTAAAATATAAATACATATAAAGAAGAAGGAGAGTAATCATATTAGCTCTTGTGGGTTCCTTCATTCTTTGACAAAGAGCTTCCCAAGTGTGAAGCCTCTAGATCATCCACACCTAGCTCACCTCCAAGTTTCATCTTGATTTCTTTAGTGTTCTTGAATCCTTTCTTGGTTGCCCAATGTGATTCAAGATTTCCCTAAAAAATCTTTAGGAAGTTTAAGGTTTCTCTTTGGTTTTTTTTAGACTAAACATATTTTCAATTTGCAAGCATTTGTTCTTTCATAAAGAAGAGAATTAAAGATAAAAAGAAAATTGAAGAAATACCTTCTTCATTTTTCAGTCTCTCTCAACTTCTCTCTCTTGAAATGCTTCAAATCTAAAGATGATGTTCAAAAACTTATGAAGAAAAATGAACATAAACTCTTTTATACTCATTTCCTTCAAGACTTAACTCTTAAGTCTTCTCAAAGACTTAATTACCCTTTTAGCTCTTCATTTGGTGGAAGGGCAAAGTTGATTTTGCTTCCTCAAATGGTAAAATGACCATTTTATCCTTTAGGGGTAAAATGGACATTTCCATTAGCCAAAAAATGTAATTACAATTTTAACCTTAGTAGACAATTCTCTAACCCCTAAATCCATCATATGGGCTCATGAATAATAAATTTACTCTAACCCCATAAATTGCCTTTTTTCCATATCACATATGGGCTTAGGCCACATCTCATGTGTTAAGGGTTTTCACTAAGCTTAAAATTAAGTCTTTGATTTAGTCCAAATCAATTTTCAATTTAATCTTTCTCATTTGCATCATATACAAATTAAGATTTAATTGAATAGAAACCTTTATAGATTAAACATCAGGACATGCTAGGGTCTTTGTAAATTTAAATACATGTTTAATCATTTTACCACTAATCAATTAATTAAACACTTTAATTAATTATTATGGTAAACCATTTACACTTGGAAGGTGATCACTATTGGGTGTTTAACTTTCTAGGTTCATATCTAATTAGTAATGGGTATGAGAAAACATTTTTCTCTACTAATGTGAAATCCCCACTTCACACTTAGTCCCATAGGTTGTGAGGGATAACTAGCATTCCATGTCACGACTCCCTAATTAGAAATGAATGTTTATAGTTGATAACTTTAAACATCACATGGACCATCGATCATAAATTACCATACACTAGAATCCCTTCATTAAAGATCCCATTCTCGGCTAGGGTAATGGCTTATGTCAAACCTTAATGTGCCTCGATTGTATGTCCTTATCTCAGTTCTAATTCTTGATGATATTAGATTCCTACTAGAAACTCTTTTTAGTGAATCTGTCTATCATGGCTAGGAGTTTTAGTTATAAAAAATAACCAGATAGCATAGGATCTTAACCTTGTTTACTCAAGGTAATGAATTCTATCTTGGCGATCACTTACCTCCTAACATAACAAATTAGAACCATCACATGCCGCATATCCATACATGAATAATACATCTATGTAAGCAGTAATAAATCCTAGCTTCCTATAAATGAGATATAATATCCCTTAAGTCAAAGGATTATATGCACTATTATGACCTAGATGATAAATAATTGACAAGTAGTAAAACCCCATATTATTATCATTTAATGTCATAGTTTGACTATTCATCCTATGAATATCTACTTGTTTGTATTGAGATCATATGTCAAGCAGCATGAGACTTACTGCCTCTATAATCATTCATATCACATACTGATTATAGAAAACAAATAGAGGTGATGGTCTTCCAAAATTAATGATACCCAGTCATTAATCTTATGACCATGAACATATTTAAAATATTTGTACAAGAGTGATCTGTTTCTCATATTCTCAACACTTAAGAATAGATCCTTTTACAAATACTTAAGGACTATATTCAATAATATGAAACCCTTTTCCATTATATTATCATGCCATTGGGAACTAATATCTACTATTACATAACTATTATATGGCTTATAGGACATATACTTCTATCAATAACATCTCAAAATAAACATCAAAAATAAATATTTCTGGAGCATCTAACGACAACTCTTTATAGCATAGTATTATTATAAACTTGGACAAGGAGTTCCCCTAAGTGAAATAGAAATGCTTGAGCTATCACCTTGCCTCCTCATATTGCTCACATGGAATCACACAAGGAAAGAAAAAGAGGGGTGAGATAGATGATCTCAATGAGTAAACAATATCGTACATACGTTAACATATCTTCCCTTAAAAAGGAACACATAGCTTATACACATAGTTCATAATTTACAATTCATGAGTCAAGTTGCAATTTTTGCAAGGGTTCCATTTAACAAGTTTGTAGAAATCATACTTATAACACTTAAAGATTGAAGACTATTGCTCTATCACTCTAACACTTAGAGGAGTGGTGGCATTAAACCAAATTCCAACTCCTATCACTTAGAAGGCATGAAGCTAATCAGGCCCTATGGCTAGACCTACCCCTTTCTAGCTGAGGTGGATACACTACCCCTATCCATTGGGTTAAGACTATGTGCATAGGTTCCGATGATTACCTGCATCGGTACAGGGACTTCTGCATAAAAGGGTTAAAGGTACCATAACTAGAGCTAATGATATTCACATATAACAATAACATTTAAGGCAATAGTAACATATATCACAATAATAATGGCAATTTAACTTTTTAGCAAAAGATACCATGATAGTGTAGTTCGAGAAAGAATATAAGTTAGGCAATAATCACAAGGAATTATCATTGGATAAACAAAATGGTTTTGGACCAAATGTCCCTTGGCAACCCAAGCTTTACAAAGAAATCATTTAATCATATTTTAGGATAGGAAGAACTTGGGTTTCAAAGATCTCAAAGGCTCACATAACATGATATCACATATTTGTAACATATCATAATGTTACTCACACTTATAGCATGAATACAGCGTTTACTCACCATGTGGTTCCTACGCTGCTAATACATGTAGCCTTTTTGAACATCTAAAGCTCCTCAAGCTCTAATATAATATTTAATTCAATACTTAGTATTTATTTAATCATAATGCTATCTTATCCCATCCCATAGCTACCCCATACACATATAACATTCACATATACTTAGAGTTACATATATAAGTGCACCTCATCATTTGCACATACACATTGACTTCAAATGTCTTGCACATTTAACCTTTATCGGCCCATATGAAAACACATTACAATCATGTCAATACCTTTCGAAGGTAAACACAATATCATTACCTTAATATCAATTCGCTTTAACAATCATCTAGTACACTTAACACTTCCATATATGTCAACTTAACAAATAACCCTTCAATCATCGGGCTTATCTCTTATGACCAATTCATTCAAATAAACTCTTCATCAATCCAAGATTACTAATTCATTGTCAAATCATCATACAATTTACTACCATATTATCCAATTACATTCACATATTAATCACAACCTAAGGTTAAGATACCTTAAGTATACCAAATTGTCTCTAGTCTTGTCTAGGGTCATTCTTTCTACTAACATGCAATTTAATCATTTATCATTCATTCATACATATCAATAATCATTAAAATACATCACACAAAAATTACAGACTTTGGGATTAGAATCCTAATGTAAGCTGAATGCTCCTATTAAAGGAAAAATTGAATTTTCTTACTTTTCTTACTTTTCGTCTATTACAGTAATATGTAAAAACATAGTTTGAACCAAGATTTTTCATGTAATCAAAACAAAAATCATTTTGGAATATAAACATGTAGGAACAGGCCCATATATACATTCATATGCATGAAAATTTCTAACTTTAGGTTCTAGGATGCAAAATCATGAGTTTTCTTGTTTTTGGTATTTTTTGGTCATTACAATAATATGTAAACATGTGGTTTAAATAATTATTTTTCATTCAATCACAATAGTTATCAATTTAGAACATCAATATGTACAAATCAGTAGCCATGGATGTTTTTCATACATTAAAATTCAAAATTTAGGGTTTAGGAAGAAAATAATGAGTTTTCAAGCTTTCTGCGCTTTCCATTCATTACAGCGATATGCTAACACATTATTCAAATCATTATTTTTCATCCAAAAAAAAAATTATCATATTAGAATTCTTCCATACACAAATTGGCAGCCATATACACATGAAATTATGGAATTTTCTAACTTCTAAATTTTAGCACAAAAACCTTGAATTTCCTTATTTTTTAAAACTTTTCGGTCATTACTATAATATGCAGAAATATGATTTAATTCAATATTTTTCATCTAAACACATAAAAATCAATTTAGAATGCAATCATATAGAAATCACCCCCCTTGGTACGGTTTAGGCATAATTTTTTTTATTTTGAGTCATAGGATTCACCTTTGGAGAAATCGCGTAGAAAGATTTGTGTTTTCTGTAAAGAATTAGATTTCTCTTTCAAAAACTCATCCAAACTAAATTAAATCTATAAATATCAGTAAATACCTAGTTCCAATTAATTTTCTCATAATTTAATTCATAGAAATCAGTTAAGGAATTGAAAGAGAAGAAAAACTTATGATTACGGTCAAGAAATCGCAAAATTGAACATGTTTTCTTAATTTTGGTAGAGATAATTGTTTTGAGAGAATTTTTCCATTAAAGTATAGAAATAACTGAGGGTGGCTCTGGAACATTAAGGCTAGCTAAATTTTGCATTAATATATGTAGGGTTTTGGGCAATTTCCAATAATACCCTTAATGAGCTAGGTTAGGAGGGTTTTTTGGTAGTAGACTTTTAGGTATTTGGGATTTTTATTTAAATTAGGGGCTGATTATAGGAAATTAAATTAATTATTCTTTTATTATTTTTCATTAAAATTTCCCCTAAAAACATTTATTTAAAGATTATTTAAAAATACTCATAAAATTATTTTATGCTTAAAAATTGCCTTTATACATGAAAATTCATTTTATCTAAATAAATTATTTTATGCTAATGCACTTTATGTAAATTATTTATTTCACAATAATAATTCATGTTAGACATATTAAAATTAATTTAACATGCTCCAAACCCATAAATCATATCACAAAATTCACATAGTCACACAATTTGTCATAGTAACCCTAAATTCAAATAATTTGTCACTAAAACTCTTAGGGTAGATGTGGGGTTGTTACAAGTGTGAGAAGCACTATTAGCATCAAATTTAAATGTAAATAGGAGCAAAGGAGTCCAAGGTGAGTACTTAATAATAGAATATGACATGTTCCATATTCTATGAACTATTGTTGATGAAACCTTCTTCATTGAAATATCCCAATTTCATATTGAGCATGAATTGCCTATTGAATATTAGGCCATTGGATATGAAATTTCTTAATGGCAATTGAACATTGTGAGCCTTTCATGTTGACTTTATATTGTGATCATTGAATTCCTTACTGTGAATGTTATATGAACCTTTCAATCGATGCCTATTGATAAGCAGAAATACACTTTTGATGTGGGGTAATACATTGGACCTTGTGCATTTGGTATAAGCCTGCAGGTATGGCAAGAGTACCTAACCTCTATTAAGGGGAACGCCTAACCATGAAATCTTATTAGTCTTTCATAATGTGATGCATGCAAGTAAGCAAGGCCTAGGCCACCATTCATTAATTTGTATATATGGGAAGCATTTTGCTTCTAAGAAATTATTATTTCTACTAAAGATATTGCTCCTATCTTAAATGATAAATTGATTCATAATAACAATTTTGATTAACATTGCTTCATTATCACAATAAGCCCACCCTAACAATGATCCATATACTCACCATATGTTGTATTATTATATATTTACTGAGTTTTGTCTCATTCCTTAGTTGTTTAAATTTTTTAGGTCATGTTGATAAGTCAACAAGGTAAATTTCAAGCCCTGTTCTTCCACTTGGAAGTTGCTCTGCTAATTTTGAGTGCATAAAGTTAGGTTATATGATCATGAAGAACGTTGTTTTAGAGCTCCATGGTTACCAAAAGTTTAGGGCTAATGTATTATGGGATTTATATGCACTGTTAACTGTAATATAAATATATTATGTTAGTGTAATAAGTAATGGACATATGTAAAATGAGATAAATATTACAATGGTATTAATGAGCATTTGGTTATATGTAAAATGACAAAATAGTAGTCGGCAATAAGAGAAGGCAATTGGGTTCCAATCTTGGATAAAGATCAACATGATAAATAGTAAAGAATTATGAGTTAAATAGGGTTTTACAGATTTAGGTGACTTTATATCTCCCTATGCCCTAGGATTGTCATGGTTTAAAAGTGGGTCATGATAATATGCTACCATTCAAATGCTTTGTGATGTGATATTATATAAGCCATATTGTTTACTCATTGAAATTGTCTATCTCACCCCTTTTTCCTTGTGTGGTTCTAGATGAGCATTATGAGGAGGAAAGCTGATAGCTTAAGCAATATATTTCGCTTGGGGAATTTCCTTATCCAAGTTTATTATCATGCTGTGATATGAAGAGTCACTTTTTAGATGCTCCGAGAGTCCTTGTTAGAGAGTTTTATTTTTGGAATATTATTCACTTGAGAGTTTATTTGAAGTCTTTAAAATGTTCTTTTATTATGGATTATGTTTAAAGTATATTTTAACTATTCTCTTGCAACTTAAGGTTTTCTTATAAATGGTTTAGTTAAGTTAATACATGAGGTTTTGGTACGTTCCTAAGTAGTGTTTATATGTGCATGAGTGGGTTCTACAGGCCTAGGTGACCATATGTCTCCCTATGTTCTAGGACTATCATATCTCTGAAATTGGGATGTGACAAAGTTGGTATTAGAGCTATAGTTTAAGGCTAGTTAAGACTCATCTTGTTAATGGGTTGATTAAGTATAATCCTAGAGCATAGGAATTTTCCTATCATGTCAATTGCAGTCTATCGCTAGTATAGTTCTGCAGAATCCTGATAAGCAATAGTACTCCTTTTTATTTTTTATGTATCTTACGATTCTCTTATCAGATGACCAAGAAGAATACCCCTGCTGGAGGACCTCGACCTAGAGTACCTCATGTGACTTGCAAGAGGACTTGGCCAAAGATGTTCAAAAAGGTCGTGCCTATGATCCACCTCAAGAAAAAGAAGACTCCTGATGAGGAGGACCCTATAGAGTATCTAAGTTATAACTAGATTCAGAGTAAGATGCAGAGGTTTGAAAAAGACTGCTCGAACCTGTTGAAAGAAAACCAACATCTGAGGTCCCTACTGTATGCTATAAGAGAGGACATGGAACAAATTATGGCTAGAGATGTGGAACAGATTGGATACTATGCACCTAATGTTCATCGTGATGAAGGGCATAGTTAAAACTCGAGCTAGTAGTTGATAACTATTGGCCTAGGGGTATAAGACTCATGCAATATGAATGACATTAATTGATTGCTTGGAGACTTAGTGTTGATTGATTCTATTTGCCTATGACATTGTTGAATTTTAAGATGATAGGAGAGCTTATTATGCTATAGGTTATGTGTTATGTGTTTAGGATACATGATACATGCCATGATCTATAATCTATGCTAGGTGATATGCATCCTGTGATGTGATATTATATGATGGGTGCTCATGTTAAATGCATGCTAAGTATGATAATTTGATAGTGGGGTTAAGTGGATTAGAAAGAGAAGTTAACTAAGTTTTGATCCGACTAAGATTAATGATTGATAGGTATAATGTCATACGGTATGAAATGCTTACATGTTACAATGGTTTGATATATGAATTTTATAGAGTTATTAAATGATAATTGTGATTGATGCCATAAGAAGAGAATTAATATTTAGTAATGATCAATAGGAGAATGAAACAAATCAATTACATTATATATACATAAGTATACGGTATGAAGTAAGTGAAGTATATTAAGGAATTTGTTGCTTAGATGCTACCATATAAACTAGAATGATAAGAAAGCTAAGGATTTCTCTATCACTTATGTAAATATCAAGTATAGTTAAAGGAAGAATATTAATCTACTGTGATTTAAAAGAAGAAGGTATCATTCCCATTCAAACTTCTAGTGTAAAATGCTTGATAGATTTTGGTGCTATGCACTCGTTTGTGTCTCCATGTTTTGCTAAGAATCTAGGTAGAAATAAGGAATTAATGAATGAACCCTTGGTAGTGTTGACTCTTTTGGGAGTAATTATGAAAGTAAAATATATGTTTAAGGACGGTGATGTAGATATCGATGGACGAAAACTTCCAGTGGAGTTTTTAGAACTTGATGTCCTAAAATTTGAGGTGATCTTAGGAATGGATTGGCTACATGAGTATGGAGCTTGTATTGACTATAAAGAAAAACAAGTAGAATTTTGAACTAAGGATGTGGAGAAATTGGTGTATCAAGGAGATACCTATGATTAAGGTCCACTAGCATAATCATGGAATGGATGAGTGTACCTAGGAGGCTAAGGTAGGGATGCGGCAGAAGCATCCTTAGCTTTTTCAAGAATGTGTGAGTAAGTATTTAAATTTGAGGATAAATTTCTTTTAAGGGTGGGGAGAATGTAACAATCCACACCTACTCTAGGAGTTTAGTGACAAATTTCTTGAATTTAGAGTTATTATGGCTAAGTGTGTGTTTTATGAAAATTCATGTGTTATGTGATTGATGGGTGTATGGCATGTTAGATTAGCTCTAATATGCATAATATGAATTATTATGGTGAAGAAAGTGATTTATATGAAATGCATAAGCATAAAATAATTTGTTTCACATAAATTGAATTTTCGTGAACAAGGTGATTTTTGAAAATAAAATAATTTTTATGAGCATTTTTAAAATATTTTTAAATAAATATTTTGAAGGGATTTCAATGAAAATAATAAGAAATATTTTATTTTTAATAACCTATAATCAGCCCATAAATTAAATAAAAGGTCCAATTTTCCAAAAGTCCACTACACCAAAACACTCCTAACCTAACTCATTAAGAGTAAACATGGAATTTTGCCAAAACTCTACATATTTAAAGCTAATTTCAGCCAGCCCCTTGTTAGATAGCCACCATATTGTTATTCTTCATAATTGTGATGGAAAAATTCTCACAAAAATATTCTATCAACCGAAATTCACAAGGTGTCTTCAAACCTTGCGATTTCGTGACCATTTTCGTAAGTTTTTCTCTTCTTTCAATTTACTGTTTGATTCCTATGAGACTAATCATGAGAAAACTATTTTAGGCTATCAATTTACTATTTTTATTATGATTAAATTCAGCCTAGGTGATTGTTTGGAAGGAGAAACTAATTTTCAAATGAAAACACAAACCTTTCTACGCAAATCCTTCAAAGGTGAACCCTAAAATTCAAAGTTTGGAATTTTCATGCATAATAGTGGGAGGGGTTGCTAATTTGCATTTCATTGTATTCTAAATTGATTTTTGTTGTATTTAAATGAAAAATATTGATTTAAAACATATTTCTATATATTACAATAATGATCAGAAAATACTGAAAAGCAAGAGAACTCATGATTTTCACTCTAAAACCTAAAATTGGAATTTTCATGCATATGAATGAGCAAGGGCTGCCAATTCCTACATGTTGATGTTCTAAAATAATTTTTGTCATGTTTACATGAATAATATCAATTTAAATCATGTGTTTATATATTACTGTAATGATTGGAAAGTACTGGAAACAAGAAAGATTCATAGTTTTCATCCTAAAGTCTAAAGTTGGAAAATTTTCATGCATGTATACACATATAGGTGCCGATTAGTGCATTGGGATGTTCTAAAATGATTTTTGTTATATTTTTATGAAAAATCTTGGTTTAAACTATGTTTTTTCATATTATTGTAATGAATAGATAGTGCAAAAAGTAAGAAAATTCATGTTTTTCTTTGATGGGTATATTCGGCTAACATAGGGATTTTAATCCCAATGTCTATAATATTTATATGATATATTTTAATGATTATTGACATGTATATGTGAATGATAATGATTTAATTGTATGTTGGTTAAAGGAATAACTCTAGACAAGTCTAGAGACAATTAGGTATACCTAGTTTTTCTTAACTCTATTACCATGTTGTGATTAATATGTGAATATGATTAAGTGGTATAGGCAATAGGTATTATGATAAGTTAATAATGAGTTAATGATCTTAAATTGACTATGACTATGATTATATGGATTGGTCATGAGAGATAAGCATGACACTTGAAAGGTTACTTGTTAAGTTGACATATATGAAAAGTGTTAAGTGTACTAAGTTGAATGTTAAATTGAATTGATACTAAGATCATGATATATTGTGTTTGACTTTAGAAGAGTCTTGGTATGAGATATTATATGATTTCATATGGGCCTATAAAGGCTAAGTGTGCAAGACTTTAAAAGTCAACATGTTATGTGCAAGTGATGAGTGCATTTCTAAGTGCATGTGAATGTTATATGTGCATGCGATAATTATAAGATAGGATAGCATGATATTAAGCAAATGCTAAGTATTGAATTATCATGTTATGTTAGAGCTTAAGGATTATTAAAAGTCTAAGTGCTACTGCAATTAGGAGCTAAGGAACCACAAGATGAGTTTACATTATGTTCTTATTACAAGTATAAGTTGTCTTGATATGTGAGCCTTTGAAATTCTTGAAACTGAAGTTCTTTTCTATTTTCAATTACAATTATAGTAATATGTGATTGCCAAAGGACAATTGGTCTAAAACCATATTTGAATATCCAATGATAATAAAGAACCTTTGTGATTATTGCCTTAACTTATATTCTTATTGGAATTACACTGTTACTTATCTTTTATTCAAAAAGGTAAACTATTATTGTTATTATGTTACATATGATTGCATTCTCCAATGCTATTGTTATATGTAATTGCCATTAGCTCTAGCTATGGTACCTCTAAACCCTTTTATGCAAAAATTCTCATATCGATTTGGGTAAGTATTGGAACTTATACACACGGTCTTAACCCAATGGATAAGGATAGTGTATCCACCTCAGTTAGAAAGGGCAGTTCTAGCCATGGAGCCTAATCAGTTTCACGCTTCTCTATGTGATAGGAGTTGGAATTTGGTTTGATGCCACCTCTCTTCTATGTGTTCAAGTGATTATGGCAACAGCCTTTACTCTATGTGTTATGTGTTATAAGTGTGATTTCTGCAAACCTTGCTAAATTGCAAACTATGAGCCATGTTTTATGAAACCTTTTAAAAGGGATATGGGATATTGTATAAGCCATATTGTTTACTCATTGAGATTATCTATCTCACCCATTCTTTCCCTATATGGCTTCAAGTGAGCATTATGAGGAGGCAAGGTGATAGCTCAAGCAATCTACTTCGCTTAGTAAATTTCCTTATCTAAGTTTATTATCATGCTGTGATATGAACAGTCACTTTTTAGATGATCTGGGAGTCCTTGTTGGAGAGTTTTATTTTTGGAATATTATTCACTTAATAGTTTGTTTAGAGTCTTTAAAATGTTCTTTTATTATGGATTGTATTTAAAGTATATTTTAACTATTCTTCCGCAACATAAATTTTTCTTATAAATGGTTTAGTTAAGTTAATACATGAGATTTTGGTATGATCCTAGGAAATATTTGTATATGTATGAGTGGGTTACTCATAATCAACATACATTGCTATATTGAATACAACTATAATAAAATCATCTCATAATTTGCTTCATCATGAATGTATAAATTTTATGCTTGCATATAAAGGAAATTATATCTTTCCTAAGATTATATATTTTGCTATCTCATGATTTACTTCATAATGAATATATAACTATTATGTATTCATATAAAGAAAATCTTATCTTATAGAAAAATAGATATTCTACTAAACCTTTTAGTAGCTTGTTTGGATAAAACACTTAGCTAGCTATAGGCTTTTCACAGGTTTGATCAAATTTTCTTTGATTATTTTGTTGAATATTATTTGATAACATTCACCTAATCATTCTATCTTGCTCAACATGTAACTTTTTTGAATAAATATTTTACCAAGAAATAACATCTTTGCCAATAGCCTTTTGTTTTGTAAAAGATAGAAATATGATCCTAAAACAACTGTTAGGATATCCAACAAATCTTATCTTAATTAGAATTATCTTCCAATTGTCTAAATTCAACTTATCAAATAAGCTAGATATCTTAAATCTTAACACGAGTAAGAATTTTGATACCTATCCATATCATATCATAAATGAGTTAGGGTTAGACAGACTTTGGATTGAATTCTATTTAAGAATATTTTGCTATTTATTGTAAATAACCAAAAGGAAATAAACAAAACTTTTATAGTTCACCATATGTTACATCATAACATATATGTTGTAATTTATTCTTTTGAGTACACCATCACATATGGTTTTCCAAAAAAAAAAAAAATTATGATCATATGCCAATTCTATATTTAGGGAATTCCACAAAAATTGGTAATTGAGTTCTTCCCACTTTGAGTAGATCAAAGGGTTATGATACTCTTTCCCTTTTGTATAAAATACCCTTAATAGTTTTTTTCCTTTTCATATTGAATTTCTTGAACATTTCAAAAAATTCAAATGAACACTTAATTTTATTTACCTTTTCAAATGGGTCAATTATATATATATAAGTAAATATAATGAATTAGGAAAATATCGCATTAACCATTTCACAAATGGTATTGATACATCAGTATGCATAAATTTCAAAACTTTTTTAATTTCTATCCTTTTGTCCAATAGATGGTAATCTAGTTGTTTTTGCATTAGATACAAGACTTCTAAGTTGAAGCAAGTTCACACCCTAACGAGTCGTGACTTATGTTATCCAATTTAGTTGTCCTATCTTCAGTAAAACAAACTAATCTAAGAAATCATAGTGGTTCTATATTGGAGTTCTAAAATGGAATTATCATTAAAGCACTTGGAATTGTTTTTTTATTACTAACTTAATAATAATACATTAAGTATATAATTTATACTCTTAAAGTTTATTACCACAATAAACCATGCAAACATTTTTCTTATAACAAAATTCGTAATTCCTTGAAGTTGCAAAGTAATGTAGCTTAACTATGAAATACATACATGATTTTCAAAAATGATTTCTAAAATGATCATTAAGTACATACCAAATATAAAAATATGATTTCTAAAATTATCATGAAGTATCTTAAAATCTCTTTAGAAACAAAACTTTGTCTCTTAGATCTTTTAGAATCATTTCATTTAACTCTATACTTTCGTTGCTTATTTTGATCATGTATAAGGCAGAGAAGCATCTATATCATGAATCCTTACAATAGATAAACTATGTGAATCATTGGAATATAGTAATAAGAGATAGATTTACCTTGATAACGTTTATCCTTATCTTTGCCCTTTTATATTTTCAACATTTGGAGCAATTACTTTTCCAATATTCACAACATTGATAATAGAAAAAATTTCCTTTGTCAACCATAGCATTATCCATGGCCTCGTCCTTTGCAATTCTCCTTTCTAGGTTTTACAGTAAAGCTTTTCCTATTACCTTAAAGTGCACTTTCCATCTCATGGAAATTTGGAATGAATTTGAAGAATTAAACTATTTGAAATTTATTATTCATCAAAACATCTAGACTCTCTAGTTGTTTGATGAATTTAATCATCATATGAAAATGATTTCTAACTATAGTTTGATTACAAATTAATAAGAAATAAAATAGACTTTTCAAGATTCAAATTCTTTCATAAAGAATACTAGATAAAAATATAGAAGAACAAGAAATTAAAGATGAAATATTTCCTTCTTTGATTTTATTTTTCTTCTTTGATTTCCTTTCTCAAATTTTTAACTCTAGTTTGATAGTAAGAATAAGAACAAGAAGGAAAAATACAGAGAAGGCAATGAAAAATAAAGCTATGAAGATCAAGAAGAAACACTTTCTTCTTTTCTTCCTTCATAATTTCTTTTCCTTTCCTTTTTCTTTCTTTTTAGTTTCCTTCATATTCAAAAAAAATAACTACCTTAATATCTCATATTAATAAGTGTATTTATGCTTATCACAAAATAACTACCTTAATATCTCATATTAATAAGTGTATTTATGCTTATCACACAACTATTGTAGATGACACATGATTACTCTGAGTCTCATCATGCACATATATTATTGTAACTCTAGATTCATAAAACAATCATATAGTATCAACCTCATCCAATGTTTCATTTTTATTGCACTTAGAGTGATATATTCTTTTGGAGTAGTCCTTTCTCCAAAAGACCAAAAATAAATCAAATCAATTATATACATTATGTATTTGAATGCAATGACCATTTTAAGGTTTTCAAACCAGTCCATGAATTTAGGCTTTGTGAGAGTAAAAGAAAAAAATATATTTGTAGGTGGGTTTGTCAATTTTCATATTATCAAAAAACAAAAAATAAAAAGATTAATAACTTATGTAATTACATAGCCACTTGTGAGACCTCGCTTAAATGTCCCTCCCTCGCTTAGGAGAAATTTGCCTTAAGGAAAGGCCAAGCGACTTTTAAGGAGGTCATGGAATGAGTTTCAGTGCTCATGATTAGAATGACTATCGTTCGAAAAATTGATTTGTGATTTGAAAAATGATTTCGGGAGTCACCGCCCTAATTTATTTTTAAATGAAAAAATTAAGGAAAAACCTAATTTGTGACTCCAATTCATTAATTTTACAATTAATTTACCCAAGGATAAAAATCACTAGTTTTCAAATTGAGTTTATTGGTCAAAAAATCTAAATTTGGCTCCTAAATTTAATTTGACTTTGAAAATTAATTTCATTGGTAACAAGTATTAAATGACAATCATAAGTATAATATGAATACATGAGAAAATTAAAGAGCAATTAAGTAAAACATCCACAAATTAAGGAGAGTTTTCCCTCTAGTTTTTATAGATTCTAAGGGAACCACATAATTTCTCCTTAATTACAAAAAAAAAAAAAAAAATAAATCAATTGAATACACTAATTACATTGAAAAGTAAAAAGGGAAAGGAGATTGATTGAGATTTGGATCAAAACCAATATAGTTCATTCCATGATTAAGTGGAGGGGTTTAGAGGTTGATTGATTTGATTTGGGTTTGCGGGTGAGAGGCTTTTAGTAGGTGGAAAGTTTTACTGGACTAAAATTCTATTTTATCAGGATTGATGATTGGATTGATTAGGAGATTAATTAATTAATTAAAATGATTAATTAACTAATTAACGTGATGAAATGGATGGATGGATTAATTAATTAAAATAATTAATTAATTAATTTGGATAAAGGGTGGATTTGAAAAAATGGATTAATTTGATTTTAAAAAAGTGATTAATTAATTAATTAAAAAGATTAATTAATTAATTAAGTGATTAACTTTAATTTTTTTTAAAAAAAAGAAGTTTTATTTAATTAAAAATATTAATTAACTTGGTTATAGTGAGATAATTGATTAATTAAAAAGATTAATTATTTAATTAGAGAGTGGTTAGAAGGAGAAGAATAGAGAAATTAGAGGATAACTATCTACTCTAATTCAAGGGGTGATTAATATGAAGAAATGGATGGGGTATTTATAGGGAAATGGGGTAAGGGTAATTTAGGAAGTAGAAAAGTGAAAAGACCAAAAGGATAAGGCTAAAAATGCAAAAAAAAAAAAAAATCAAGTTAGGGGGCAAAATCATAATTTTGGAGGGAAAAGGGGAACTAGCCATGGAAAAGGCCGGCAGCAGTTGATGTGGCATTTTTTTTTTTTTTATAGATTGGTTGTTTGTCTGTTTTGGAAAATTTATTCGAGTAGCAATTATTTGAAGGCTAAAATTTTCTTTCAAGGGTGCTGCCTTCAGCCCCAGCCACTAACTACCAGACTAAACTTAGTAAGTGCTAGGCTATAGTCGCATAATGAGAGTGCAAAATTGTGGGTTCACACTACCATAATGATTTGGTCTTTAATTAAAATGTTAATCCTACTAATTTGGTAAATCTTATACTTCCAAGTAGGAAACAAAAATCCTATTAGGGTGGATTTCTAGTAGGTGATTGAATTCCTATTATATTATCACTAAACCTTTAGATACACATTGTCATTATTAGGAGTTTGATATCTAATAAGTGAACAATACTTATTCATCATAACTCTTTGTGAGGTTCAATCAATTTGGTTTCTAGTGTTTCTGACCTCATATACATATTGTCATTATTGGCCTTTCACACTAGTCAAGTCAAATCCATTGGACCAACAAATATAATGATTTGAACATTATACTATAAACCCTTAATTTTGCACTGTCATGATATGGTCACAACTTGACACCTATTAAGATTAATAAGCTATGTAGAGTCGGTACGATTGTCTCGCTAATCAGTTAGTAGGCAGAGTTCAAAGAAGCAATATCCCATTGAAAAAATAGATTTTCTTAAATTTACACCCTCTAATTTGCATTTGAATCTTAAAAGCATTTAGGCTCAGTAAATAGACCTTCAGAAGCCAAAATTGCTAAAATTAGAAACTCGAGAAATGGAACCTTAGGAAGTAAAACCTATCCTTTTGACCTATGAACTAAAGCAATTGACATAAAGAAAACAAATGAGAAACAAGCAAGAATGCTAAAAATGGGCCGAACAAATGAAACCAAAGCCTGTGACTATAAGAGCCTTTGCAGTGATTGCATGACCACGTGTAATTACCAAATTATGATCGCATGTGGCATGTGCAGAACCACATGGTGTATGTGCAGTGAGCCCCTATACTACTCTGAAATCCCACATCGGTAATGTGTGAAACTTTCCCCTAGCCTTTTTCCTAATATAGGGGTTCTCTCATTTAGTCTTCTTCATGTTTTAACCTCTTAGATTGCTTGGTTAGCTTTTGTATCAAGCAAACCATCCATATAAGCTTGATATGTGATGGATTAAGCACCTTAGTTCTAAAGTCTTATTTTTGTTTTGTCTTCACTTTGCTATTTGCTTTTTGCTTTGTAAAGAAAATTGGGTTGCGACTTCCTGAGCCAACCCATTAAGTAAAAAGCTTCCCATCATTTAAAGCAAGCCACCGTTTGGCATCTGAGGTAAATTGTCATCCACATCTTGAGATAAGTTTTCTTACTCTTTTCTTTTTCTTTTCTTTATTTGTTTATTACATTTTATTGTTTCCATGTTTGGAATCTCTTTTCCCTTTAAGGCTCTTTGCCTTTTCTATTTCTCTTCTACCCTATACTCTCTAATTAATCACTTTAATTTGATAAATGTTAATTAAAATCTAACTTAATTAACAACTTGATAATCAACTAAATTGGTTAAATCAATTAATTCATTTTAAATAATTAACCAAAGCATAATAAATGGGTAAGATTAAAACTAGCCCTTTTTGTAAGAAGGTGATTTATGCAGATTTTGATTCCCATTCAAACGGATACATAGCTTGTTCCAAGCATTAAATCAAATTAAAATAAACAATATTTCCCCCTTTTTCACCTTCTTATATAGATTAAGATTTGTTTTCTGTTAGAACCCACTTATACTTATACAAATACTGCCTAGGACCGTACCAAAACCTCTTACATTAACTTAAATAAACTCTTTTTTTTTTTTTTTTAAGAAAACCTTAAGTTGAGGAAGCATAGTTAAAATATACTTTAAATATAATCCATAAGGAAATAATATTTAGAATCCTATTAAAATCTCAAAAGATAACATTTCAAAATAAACATCCAAAAATAAATATTCCCAAAGCATCTAAGGATAACTCTTCATAACATATTAAACTAATTATCTTGGACAAGGAATTTCCCAAGCAAAGTAGGATGCTTGAGCCATCACCTTGCCTCTTCATACTGCTCACCTAAAACCACATAAAGAAAAAGGGTGAGATAGATGATCTCAATGAATAAACAATATGGCACATATGATAACATATATCCCTTTTTAAAAAGGAAACCCATAGCTTATAACACATAGTTCATGTTTTATAGTTCATGAATCAAAGTTCGCAATTTAACAAGGTTTGCAGAAACCACACTTATAACACATAACACATAGAGTGAGGGCTACTGCCATAATCACTCGAACAAATAGAGTGAAGGCAATTGCCATAATCACTTGAACACATACCTGATCATTACTTGCATCAGTACGAGGATCACATAGCCGATGATTACTCACATTGGTATGAGGATCACATAGCCAATGATTACTCACATTAGTGCCAAGATCACATAGCTGATGATTACTCGCATCGGTACGAGAATTTATGCATAAAGAGTTAAAGGTACTATAGCTAGAGCTAATGGTAATCACATATAACAATAATATTTAAGGCAACAATAACATGTATCACAATAACAATAGCAGTTTAACTTTTGAACAAAAGATAAATGATAGTGTAGTTCCATAAATAATGTAAGTTAGGGCAATAATCATAAAGTTATTATCATTGGATAATTAAAAATGGTTTTAGACCAATTGTCCTTTGGCAACCTAAGCTTAACAAAGAAATCATTGAGTTTCATTTTAGAAGTAGAGAAGATCTTGGGTTTCAAGGATATCAAGGTTGTCACATCCCAACTTTAGAGATATGATGGACCTAGAACATAGGGAGACATAAGGTCATCTACACCCGTAGAACCCACCTACACATACACAATTCATGCCTAGGATCATACCGAACCTCATACAATAACTCATTTAAAACATTTATGTGAAAACCTTTAGTTGCGGAAGACAATAATTAGATACTTCACATATAATCCATAAGAAAATAATATTAATAATCCAGTTGGAATCTTAACAAAACATTTCAAATAAACATCAAAATAATTATTCCTAGAGCATCTAACCATAACCCTTCATATCATAGTATTATTAAAGACTTCGGACAAGAAATTCCCCAAGCAAAGTAGAATACTTGAACTATCACCTTGCCTCCTCATACTGCTCACTTGGAACCACACAAGGAAAAAGGAAAAGGGGTGAGATAGATTATCTCAATGAGTAAACAATATAGAAAAGGAAACTCATAACTTATACACATAATTCATGATTTACAATTCATGAATCAAGTTAACATTTTAGTAAGGCCTTCAATTAAACAAGTTTGCAAAAATCACACTTATAACACATTAAAAGTGAAGGCTATTGCTCTATCACTCGAACACATAGAGAAGAGGTGGCATCAAACCAAATTCCAACTCCTATCACATGAAGAGCGTGAAGCTGATCAGGCCCCACGGTTAGAACCGCCCCATTCTAGCTAAGGTGGATACACTACCCCTATCCATCAAGTTAAGACCATGTGCATAGGTTTCGATGATCACCCACATCGGTACGAGGACTTCTATATAAAGGGTTAGAGGTACCATAGCTAGAGTTAATGGTATTCACATATATCAATAACACTTAAGACATAATAACATGTATCACAATAGTAATATTAGTTTAATTTTTTTGAATAGAAGATACAAGAATAGTATAGTTCCAGAAAGAAAATAAGTTAGGGTAATTATCATAAAGAATTATCCTTGGATAAACAAAATGGTTTTTGGACCAATTGTCCTTTGGCAACCTAAGCTTAAAATAGAGTTCATTGAGTTCATTTGAAATAGAAAATAACTTGGGTTCCAAGAATATCAAGGTACACATAACATGATATCACATACTTGTAACATAACATAATGTTACTTACACTTGCAACATGAACATAGCATTTACTCACACTTGTAGAATGAATACAATGTTTACTCACCTTGTGGTTCCTTTGCTCTTAATTTATGTAACCCTTGGACTTCTAAAACTCCTCAAGCTCTATTATAATATTTAATTTAATACTTAGTATTTATTCAATCATGATGCTATCCTATCCCATAACTACTCCATGCATAGATAACATTCGCATACACTTAGAGTTGCACATATAGGTGCACTCATTATTTGCACATAACATGTTGACTTAAAAGTCTTGCACACGTAGCCCTTTTAGGCCAATATGAAACACATCATAATTCATGTCCAAACCTTTCTAAGGTTAACACAATATCATTATCTTAATGTTAATTTACTTTAACAATCATCTTAATATTGTTAACACTTCCATATATGTCAACTTAACAAATGACCTTTCCAATGTCATGCTTAACTCTTACGACCCATTCATTCAATCAATCTCTTCATCAATTTAAGATCATCAATTCATTATCAAGTCATCATGAAATCTATTTACATATTTCCTAATCACATTGATATTATAATCACAACATAAGGTCAAGATACCTTCGATATACCTTAAGTATACCAAAGTGCCTCTAAGCTTGTCTAGGCTCATTCCTTCAACTAACATGCAATTTTATCATTTATTATACATCTCATTCCTTCAACTAACATACAATTTTATCATTTATTATACATACATACATTTCAATAATCATCAAAAAATATTGCATAAAAATTATGGACATTGGGATAAAAATCTCATGGTAGGCCGAATACATTATTAAGGGAAAACTGAATTTTTCTTACTTTTCGCACTTTCTGCCTAATACAGTAATATGTAAAAACATAGTTTGAAACAAAATTTTTCATGTAAACACAACAAAAATCATTTTAGAATATCAATCTACATGAATTGGTAGCAATAGGTATGTCTCATACATGAAAATTCAAATTTTGGATTTTAGGGTGCAAAAGCATGAGTTTTCTTATTTTTGGTATTTTTCGATCATTACAGTAAAATATAAATAAGTGGTTTAAACCATTATTTTTCATTCAATCATAGAAAATATCAATTTAGAACATTCACATGTATGATTTGGCAGCCATGGATAATAATTAGGTGTGAAAATTCTAAGGTTTAAGGCTTAGGGTAAAAATCATGAGTTTTCACGCTTTCCGTTCATTACAGTAATATATAAACACATTATTTAAATCATTATTTTTTATCCAAACAAAAAAATATCAGTTTAGAATATTAAACATCACAATTTGGTAGCCATAGAGTTATTAAACCAAAGAATTTTCTAATTTTCAAGTTCTAGAGCGAAAACCTTGAATTTCCTTATTTTCTGAAACTTTTTGGTCATTCCAGTAATATGTAGAAATATGATTTTATCCAATATTTTTCATCAAAACACATCAAAAATCAGTTTAGAATGCAATGGTATAGAAATTTCCCCCCTTTAATGATGTTTATGCATAAAAATTGAAATTCTAAGTTACAGGATTCACCTTTGGAGAAATTGCACGGAAAGATTTGTGTTTTCGGTAGAGAATTAAATTTCTCTTTCAAAAACTCATCCAAACTGAATTAAATCTATAAAAATCAGTAAATAACCAATTCAAAATAATTTTCTCATAATTTATTTCATAGAAATCAAATGGGAATTTGAAAAGAAAGAAAAACTTAAGAAATATGGGTGAGAAATCGTCAAAGTGAAAGGTGTTTTCTTAATTTTGGTAGAGAGACTTGTTTTGAGAGAGTTTTTCTGTCAAAATATAGAAAAATAGGGTGGTTTCTACTAGGAATAGAGTGCCAGCTGAAATTTTAATATTTAAAGATAGGGTTTTGGGCAATTTTCACTAACACCCTTAATGAGCTAGGTTATGAGGGTTTTTGGGTAGTAGGCTTTTAGGTATTTAGGCTTTTTATTTAAATTAGGAGCTAATTATGAGTAATTAAAATAAAAATATTTTTCTTATTATTTTCATTAAAATTTCTCCCAAAATATTTATTTAAAAATTATTTTTAAAATACTCATAAAATTATTTTATGCTTAAAAAATCGTCTTTTTACATGAAAATTCATTTTATGAAAAATAAATTATTTCATGGTAATGCATTTTATTTGAACCATTTATTTCACAATAATGACTCATATTATGCATATTAAAATTAATTTAACATGCTACATACTCATCAATCACATAGAACATAAATTCCCATAAAAGCACACACTTAACTTTAATAGTTCTAAATCAAGCAAATTGTCATAAAAATTTTTAGGGTAGGTGTGGGTTGTTACAAAGGTACACATATCATGATAGTTTGTACTTCTAACAATAGCATAATGTTTACTCACACTTGTAACATGAAACAGTGTTTACTCACCTTGTGGTTCCTTTGCTCCTAGTTCACGTAGCCCTTCTGAATCTCTAAAGCTCTTCGAGCTCTTGCATAATATTTAATTCAATACTTAGTATTTATTTAATCATGATGCTATCCTATCTTAGAGTTGCACATATAAGTGCACTCATCACTTGCACATAACATGTTGTCTTTAAAAGTCTTATACACTTAACCATTATAAGTCCACATGAATCATGTCAATACCTTTCTAAGGTCAACACAATATCATTATCTTAATATCAATTCACTTTAACAATCATCTTAGTAAACTTAACACTTCCATATATGTCATCTTAACAAATAACCTTTCAAACATTATGCTTATCTCTTATGACCAATTCTTTCAATCAATCTCTTCATAAATTTAAGACCATTAATTCATTATTGATTCATCATAAACCTATTTCTGTATTATCTAATCACATTCACATTCTAATCACAACATAAAGTTCAGATACCTTAAGTATACCAAAGTGCCTCTAGGTTAGTCTATAGTCATTCCTTCAACTAACATGCAATTTAACTATTTATCATACATACATACATGCTAATAATCATTAAAATACATCAAATAAAAATTATAGACATTGGGATAAAAATATCAATGTAGGTCGAATGCCCTATTCAAAGAAAAACTGAATTTTTCTCACTTTTTGCACTTTTCGTCTATTACAGTAATATGTAAAAATATGGTTTGAATCAAGATTTTTCATGTAAACACAATAAAAATCATTTAAGAACATTAATCAACATGAATCAGTAGCAATAGGTATGTCTCATACGTGAGAATTCAAATTTTGGGTTTTAGGATGCAAAATCATGAGTTTTCTTATTTTCGGTATTTTCTGGTCATTATAGTAATATGTAAATAGGTAGTTTAAACCATTATTTTTCATTCAATCATAGCAAATATCAGTTTAGAACATCCTCATGTATGAATCGGTAGCCATTGATCATAATTATGCATGAAAATTCCAAGTTTCAAGGTTTAGGATGAAAATCATGAGTTTTTGCGCTTTTTGTGTTTTCCATTCATTACAGCGATATGCAAACACATGATTTAAATTGTTATTTCTCATCCAAGTAAAACAAATATCAGATTAGAATCCATCCATACACAAATCGGTAGCCATATGTTCAAGAAATCATAGAATTTTCTAACTTCTAAGTTTTAGCACAAAAACCTTGAATTCCTTTATTTTCTGAAACTTTTCGATTGTTACAGTAATATACAAAAATATAATTTAATCCAATATTTTTCATCAAAATACATCAAGAATCAGTTTAGAAATGAATGATATAGAAATTGCCCCTTTGATATGGTCTATACATAAAAATTTCAATTTTGATTTACGGAATTTACTTTTTGAGAAATCGCGTAGAAAGAATTATGTTTTCAGTAGAGAATTATATTTCTCTTTCAAAAACTCACCCAAACTGAATTAAATGATTATGATCAAGAAATCATGAAATTGAAACGTGTTTTCTTAATTTCGGTAGAGAGAATTATTTTGAGAGAATTTTTCTGTCAAAATACAGAAAAATAGAGTGATGGCTACTGGAAATATGGTGCTGGCCAAATTTTACATTAAAAACTAGGGGTTGAGGTGCAATTTTTACTAATACCCTTAATGAGCTAAGTTAAGAGTATTTTAGTGCAGTGGGCTTTTGGGTATTTGGGCTTTTTAATTATTTTTGGGGCTGATTATAGGTAATTAAAAATAAAATATTTTTCTTATTATTTTCTGTAAAATTTCCCCCAAAACATTTATTTAAAAATTATTTTAAAATACTCATAAAATTATTTTATACATAAAAATTGCCTTTTTGCATGAAAATTTATTTTATATAAAATAAATAATTTTATGCTAATGCAGCTCAAATAAATCATTTATTTCACAATAATAATTCATATTAGGCATATTAAAATTAATTTAACATGCCATATACTCATAGATTACATCACACATGAATTTTCATAAAGTCACACAGTTTATCATAATAACCCTAATCCAAACAATTTGTTACTAAAACTCTTAGGGTAGATGTGGGTTGCTACAATTTATTAGTGGTAAAATTATTAAACATCTAATTAAATTTATTAGGACCCTAGCATGTCCTGATGTTAATCTAGAAAGGTTTCTATTCAATTTAATCTTAATTTATATATGATGCAAATGAGAAAGATTAAATTGAAAAATGTGTTGGACTAAATCAAAGATATAATTTTAAGCTTAGTGAAAAGCCCATATGTGATATGGAAAAGAGACAATTTAGGAGTTAGAGAAAATTCACTATTCATAAGCCCATGTGATGGATTTAGGGGTTAGAGAATTTTCTACTAAGGATAAAATTATAATTACATCTTTTTAGCTAATGGAAATGTCTATTTTACCCCTAAAGGATAAAATAGTCATCTCACCATTTGAAGAGCAAAGTCCAATTTTGTCCCTTTACGAATGATGAGCTAAAAAGGATGGAATGGTCTTTTGGTGCAAAGACTTAATGGTTAAGTCTTTTAAAGGATATAAAAGCAATGAGCTTTATGTTCTAAAATAAGAGTGAACATCATTTTCATTTTGAAGCATTTTAGAAAGAGCAGTTGAGAGAGAGAAAGAAAAATGAAGAAAATATTTCTTTAATTTTTCTTTTGATCTTCAATTCTCCTCTTTATTCTTTATGAAAGAACAAATGCTTGCAAATTAGAAATATTTTTAGTCCAAAATAAATCAAAAAGATATTTTAACTTCCTAAAGGTTTTTAAGGAAAAATCTTGAATCAAAATAGGGAAACCATGAGAGGGATTCAAAAACACCAAAAAAACCAAGGAAAACTCGAAGCTGAGCTAGGTGTGGATGATCTAGAGGCTTCACACTTGGGAAGCTCTCTGATAAAGAAACAAGGAACCTATAAAAGGTAATATGGTTAATCTTTCTTCTTCTTTCTATGCATATGTGTTTTACACACAAATTAATTGATTGCTTGAATGAATGTTTGGACCTGTGAGACCTCGCCCAAGCATCGATATAATCTGTCGAGGAATCGAAATGCTCTTCGAGAGAAACTCTACAATTGGAACTCGCTCTGAGTTTAGAAAATTGTACTTTGCAATTTATGGTTTGTGGAAGAGAGTCGCCACTTTAATTTACTTATTTTAATTTGGAAAATTAAAGAAAACCCAAAATGATTGACTCCAAAAATGTTTGATTTATCCCAACAGAAAAGCATTATCCGCAAATGACCAAAGAGGGCTCGGGGATCAAGTTTTGGTAATTACACAAATTAAGAAAATGTGATTTTCTTCGGTTTGGCTAAAAGTTACAAAATAACTCTTAAAAAGGTGATTTTCATGTATGCATGAACAGGAATAAAATAATGAATGAAATAGATATATATATATATATATATATATATATATATATATATATATATATATATATATATATATATATATATATATATATATATATATATATATATATATATATATATATATATATATATATATGACAAAATGAAATGAAATGACAACTGTAAATGAATAAGTGAAGAATAAATTCTACTTAATTATTACAAAACCAAAACAGATTAAAATAAAGAGGATCCTTTCTCTAGCCCTTATGGGTACTAAGAAAAGCACACATTCCTCAATTAAATTGAAGAAATAAAAGTATAGAATTAAAAATAAAGCATTAATACAAATGAATAACAAAGTTTAGGGGGGGGGGCAGAAAAATGTTATTAAAAAGATTTTGGAGTTGATGCCTAATAAAATGGCAGCCTGCATATCCTATTGAATAGGAATCAAACCCCATATAGTTCTTCCTTCTTGCGAAGGAGGGGTTTACGAAAAACATGCTGGTTTGTTTATTAATTTTATTCTAATTTTTAAATTAATAAATTTTAAATCTTTTCTATTTTAGACCTAAAGAGAATTCTATATCTGAAATGAAAGGGATTATACCTTCGCCTTTCTTGATTTTCGGATGAACAAAACAAGTTTAGCTCTAAATCTAAGCTCCACCTTAGATTCAGAACCTTGAATTTGAACCTCAATAGCAAAATGTTAGCAAAATAGTGTAATAAATGCGAATAAAAAAAGTTCAAAATGACAGATTTTAATATCAAATTTCAAAGAGAATTTTAGCCTAAAAAGTATAGCAATATAAGAGAGTTTCCGCCTCAAAAACTGTGCCAAATGAGGAAGGAGGCACTTTTTATAGAACAGCTAAAGAGGTGTCGCTGGAAGTTGGCAGTTGCATGCCATCCGGCCATGCAGCACCCATAGCACATCGAAGGGCGGGGTGGCACTCCAAACTGCTGGTCCAACCTAATTTTGCACTATTTTGGTCGTTTTTGGTCCATTTCTGATATGATTTGAGCCTAGTTTGATTATATGATTTCATAACTGAAAAATGGTTGACTGAAAGTGCAATTTTAAGGGTTCACAATTGCTCCCTTATTTGATTTGGCCGGACAGAGGCTGAATCTGATAAGTGTGAGTCGGAAGGCTTAGGACACCATTCTAAAAATTCTAAAGGTTCATGTCTACATTGGGAGCTATATAAAAGCGCCATGTCTAATATTTAGCTTTTTTTGACCCCATCTAGTCTATTTTCTAATTTCTAGGCTATTTTTAAATTTTTGATCTTTCTGCAATTTCAAGAGATTCTGAACTCCAATTAAGATCTCATCTATTTTGAAAGATAGATAAAAATCATGTAGATTCACTGCTTCAAATGGAACTGAATTTTAAGTTAAAATGAGCCTGTTATGATGAAACCATGTGATATGGACCTGTAAATCAAAAAAGCTAAAAGGTATTATTATGAGGGGGGCCCACCTTTTCACCTATATATACCCCTCTTCCCTTCACTTTCGTAACTTCATTTTTACTTCATTTCTCTCTCTCTAGTTTTCACTCTCTCTCTCTAACTTTTAACTCTCTCTTTATAGTTATTTCCATGGAAGCTTTCTGTCAACTAGGAATAGGCACTTAGGACCCTGAGACATTGTTGAAAGATGATACATGTTACATCAAAAAATTTTAGAGGGTACATTTGAGGCCTAGGGGAGGCCAGAGTGTCATGAAGCTAGTCTGCCTGTATTTGGGGAATCAGGAGGCCATCTGTCAGTGCCTTGAGCCATTTGGCTTGCTCGGGTGACTGGAGCTAGACATCAAACAGCCTATCAACACCGTCATAGTCAGGGCATTGGTAGAGCACTAGTGGGATACTACAAATACATTCCACCTTTCATGGGGTGAGATGACAGTCATTCCCTTTGAGTGGAGCATGCTTACTATTATGCACTTCAGATCTTGTCCTCTTAAGTTTTACTCTTCATAGATCTACCATTCTTCCGCAGAGATGACTGCTTTGATTAGGGCTAACCCACCCCGTGGGAACCATAATATCCCACGTTTTTGCCTTTTTTAGGCCTTGATGATCATGGATCAGACTCTAGGTCAGTATGGCATTGATTAGGGTGCTAAGCTATGTGCTTTGATTATCTTGAGCTGTACTTTTCTGCACAACAACAAGGATAGCATTAATCTAAGTGTCCTACGCTTATCGGAGAACTTGGATGAGATTAGCGAGTTTGACTAGGGAGGTACTACCCTTTGTGCTATGTACTAGGAGCTATGCAGTATTTCCTGCGTGACACTTAGTGGTCATGGTGGTACCTCTATTGTGCTCAAGGTGAGTCTTATATTTTGTTATCCAATTTTTCTAATCTCTATCTAGTGACTGACAAAATTTATTTCTTGCAGTACTGGGCTTATGAGCACTTTCTGATGCTAACTCCTCCACCGAGAGAGTCTGTTGCTATTGACCCACCCTATGGATGCCTTTAGAGAGCATCCAACAGAAACTCGTTCATGGCACCATCTTTTGAGCTTTATGGAAAGACCTTTGCTACCTTGACTACAGACCAGGTATTCCTTCGTTATGATCTTCCTGATGAGTGATCAGCTTTCTTCCCCACCATTCCTTTGAACATTATAGAGGTAACATTTTGCATAGCTTGTATTTTAACCTCTGTCTACTTTGTAATGATTCTTATGTTTGATTTTTTCCTTTCAGGTTCCTATGGAGTTTCTCCATTATCATTATGATCTCTTAGGCCTGTATGCTTTTTCCTTGAGCTCCCTTCTGTATGATATGGATATGATGGTGGAGTATCGCGAGGAGGAGGAGGAGCCTAAGCGAGGATGCCGTAGACCCAGGCATGGTCGTTAGTGACCTACTACATTAGCTTTGTTTTTTTCTTCTCTGCCAGTACTGAGGATGACGCACTCTTTTATGTTATGTAGTATTTTAGATGTATGCATGACATTATGGATGTATGCACTCTTTATGTTTATGCAACATTATGGATGTATGCATGATATGGATGACTTATGGATGTTTTTGGATGCATGATATCGATGTGCTACATGCAAATTTAATAGGACTTCCACCGTGTTATTTCTTATGATGTTCTCTCATTTGACCTTTGTTCTGTCAACTCTGTACTAGTTTTGACATGAAAATGAGTTTTTTCTTTTTTCAGGTCCTAAAATTATGTGAAATTTTTGAAAATTGTGGTAAAAATCTGTTGGGCACAAGGACGCATAGGGTGGCAGGGGAGGCACAATCTGCATGTGTGAACCTTCAAATTTACACCCTTAGGATCTGACTACATCTTGATATTTGCTAAGATTCATGCGCTATGCATACGGCGGTCCCACTAGCTGGTTAGTGGGCAGGGGTCAAGGGGTAGTGCCCCTTGCGGAGTGCAGGGCAACACCCTGTTGAAAAAAATTTCTTAAAACTTATTCCTTCAGACAATTAGCACTCGATTACAAACCTATAGAATCAAGCTGGGCTCAAATGGGATCAAAATGGATGAGAACGGGCTAAAAAATGAACTACGACAGCCCGCTGCGATAACTCCCAACCCGCAGCTGCCTCTGCGATAGCCAATTAGCTACCGCAGCTGGCCTTGCGGTAACTGCAAAGGACTCAACAGTTACTGCAGCCTAGAAGGAGTTACTGCAGCACATTTTTCTTTCTTCCCACACAAAAAATTCACCTTTTTAAGCCCCCAAACTCCTCCTATAAATACCTTGCACCTCATAATAGCTAGGGACACACAACTACATGCTTCTATACTCTCCATAAAGCTTTCTAAACCCTATTTGCAAGCTTTTCAATCATCAAAACCCTCTTCTTAAACCTCCAAGTCTCTAAAATCTCATTCCAAAAACCTCCTCCATCATATAAAACCCCATTCATAAGTTCCCTAATCATCTCAAAGCCCCATTCACAAGCCTCCTAATCACTTCAAGTTCTATTCTTAAGCTTCCTAATTAAGAAAAGGTTCGATTCAAGCCGTTTTCTTTTAAAGGGAATTTGTAGTTCTCAAGCAAAGGTTTCATCCAAGTCCCTTCGAGAAGAGTTCACACTATTCAAGAGTCCTTCTTCCATAAGGAGTGCTCATGATATCCCGAGGTCAAGGTGGAACTTAGATTTGGTGCCAAGCTCGCTCCTTACATTCCTCACCGACATAAGATAAAGGTAAAAGTTCTTTTCTTTTCCTTTTTAATTTCAATTTCAAGATCTAAATCTGAAAAGTTCTAAGTTTTGCTAATTAAAATCTGACCTAATTAACAAATCCCGTAAGCCCTTAAGATCAATCAAAACATGATAACAAAGGCAATGACTTAAAAACCTCTCCTTCGCAAGAAGTAAGAACTACGTGGGGTTTGATTCCCATTCAAAGGGATACGTAGGCTTGCAGTCTCTAAGGCATTCAACTTCCCTAAAATTAACAACTTCTTCTCTCTATCACCTTTTTCACATAGTTTAGGATCAAAATTGTTTTTCTTAAATAACAAATCAAAATTTTAATTCTTTTTACTATAATTATTTTAATACTCTTATTTTAGTTGTTTAGATTATATTTGGGGAATGTGTGCTTTTCCTAAAACCCATAAGGGCTAGAGGAAAGATCCCCTATTTTAGCATTTTGACTTGTAATAGTTTTAAGTAGTTTTTCCTTTACTTTTTGCATCTTATGATCATCATTATCTCATATTTGTCACATATTGCACGAGTAATATTGTTTCATGCATCATATTATATATGCTCATGCATACATAAAAACTTCTTTTTTACAAAAGCTATTTCGTATTTAAACCAAACTAAATTTTTTATGTTGTTTTAACCAAAACTTAGTCCCCGAACTCTCTTTGGTTCTTCGAGGATTAGTGCTTTTTCTTGGGATAAATGGTATAATTTTGGAGTCAATTAAATTGGGTTTTTCCTTTAATTTTCCCAACTAAAAAAAACAAAATTAAAGTGGCGACTCTCTTTTGCAACTTACAACTTACAAAATACAATTTTTCTATACTCATAGTGGGTTCCAATTGTGATGTTTCTCCTAAATGGGCATTTTCGATTCCCTCTAGTGGATCAGACCGGGTGCTTGGGCGAGGCCTCATAGCTAGTGACTCCACTGGGGACTTTCAAAATCTTATTCAAATAAAGGATATAGCGGACTACTCTTGGTAAAACAAAAATTTTGGCTTTTATTACAAAATGGCTTTTTCATGCATCACTACATTAGGCTCCTTGTCCAAAACATTAGTTTCTTAGGAAAACAAAGGATAGAAAGTAACATCGAGTGGGCAACCTTCCTTAGGTCTGCTTGCCGATAGTGAAAGCATCCAGCCCACGATGTATCCTCTAAACCTTTTAGAGGTGTAACAAGTATGCATGTATTGTTGGACCCACACGAGGCTCTTTGACTCACATGTGGTTAGGTATATCGCATCTCTAGTGTGATAGGTTCCTTTCAAACTACCCTTGCCCTTTCATGTAATGACTTATAGAACCTTCCTTTAGGATTGTATGTACCATAATACTGAACTTGGTATTTCATGAAATCTTTTTTAATCATTCATACATGTGTGCATGGCTTGAACCTTGTGAAGAGTCTAAAACCTATCCAAACACCTTCACACCTAAAACCTATGGTCAAAACCCAAAATCCATGGTGCACCTAAACTCATGGTCAAAACCCAAAACTCATGGTTCACCTAAACCTATAGTTCGGTCCTACCCAAACCTATGTTAAACTCATGGTAAAAATAAACCCATATATGGTACCCCCATCCAAATCTATAATCCTTGTCTAAGCTAAACACTGACCTAGCTCTGTTCTAGCTTTATCCTTCTTAATTCTTATCCAAGTTGAACACTGCTCTAGCTTTCATCTTTCATAACTCTTACCCAAGCTAAACACTAACCTAGCTTTCATCTTTCACCACCCTTACCCAAGCTAAACATTGATCTAGCTTTATCCTCAATAATCCTTACCAAAGCTAAACACTAACCTAACTTCACTCTTATCCTTAATCATTACCCAAACTAAATGCTGACTTGGTTTCATCTTTTACATTACTATCCAAACCCATGCTTCTATTTAAGCCCATAGTCTAGTCCACCATTATCTAACTATCACCAAACCCATGGTCCACCCAACCTCCAAATTCAAGGTACATCCATGACCCAATCGCAAAACTTATGGTCCCTCCATCCTTAAGCCCATACTAAACCATCCATAAATTG
Organism: Reutealis trisperma; assembly: GCA_947687605.1. Lineage (NCBI taxonomy): Eukaryota > Viridiplantae > Streptophyta > Magnoliopsida > Malpighiales > Euphorbiaceae > Reutealis > Reutealis trisperma. The sequence continues at coordinate 245,176 of CANTUT010001389.1, forward strand.
CAAATCCAATTACTTAAGGCTAAACTCTAACCTAGCCTTCCTAATTAAACATTGGTTCCTTAAAAACTAAAATTTGATATAGCTACTCAAAGTTAAAAATCTGACCTAGCTACTTAAAAGTTAAAATCTGACCTAGCTACTCAAAAGCTAAAATCCGACCTAGCTACTCAAAAGCTAAAATCTGACCTAACCACTCAAAAGCTAAAATCTAACCTAGCTACTCAAAAGCTAAAATCTGACCTAGCTACTCAAAAGCTAAAATCCGCCCAAACTACTTAAAAGGTAAAATCCAACTTACCCACTTAAAAGTTAAACTCTGACCTAGCCACTCAAAAGCTAAAATTAGACCTAGCCACTCAAAGCTAAAATCTGACTTAGCCATCCAAAGCTAAAATCTGACCAAGCTTCCCTAGCTAAATACCTACCTAATTAACATCACACACCTCTACCCTTCTTTTAACTCATACCTTGCCAACCTAGCCATAAGACACCATCGTCTATAAGCCCAATATCCTTAGCCCATTACCTTCAAAACCAATCCATTACCCCTAGATTGACAAATGCCCATAAGCCTACCCTAAGTCTAATACCTTTGGCTCAACACACTACCCTTCGCCTAACACGCTACCTTAAGCCCAATACCCTTGGCCCAATGCAATATCCTAAACCTAATACCTTTGGCCTAACACACTACCTTAAGCCCAATACCTTTAGCCCTAGCATAATACCTTAAGCCTAATACCTTTGGCCTAATACATTATCTTAAGTCCAATACCTTTGGTTCAACCTGATATCTTAAGCCTGAGACATTGACCTGTGCAACATTAGGAAATCATCAAAAGCCCAAATGCAGTTAACTTACAATATCAATGGGAGACATTTTCCTCAAAGTGTGCATGCCCATGTCATTGCTTCTTTTCCAAGTACTTACCTTATTCTTTGACTTGGTTTTAAAGGTACCAATGGTAAGTCTGATTGACATGAAAGCTCTAACCAACCTACTTAAGAGATAAGAAGAGAACCTTTAAGCTATTCTCATCTCTGCCCTAGACGCTCAATGAGCTAATCTCAATCAGTCTTTAGCTAGCCAACAATCCAGTTTTAATAATGCCCTAATCCATCTTACTTCTGCTTTCACTAATGCTTTGAGTTTCCAACACTAATTTATCATCGATGAAGTGAGAGGAATATTGAACCAAGCTAAGCCCACTACTATTAACATGACTCATAATTTTACATCCTCAATCTCAAACACCAATGCCATTCTAGCCTCAACCATGCCATCACACTTAGATACTAACCTTGCCTCTTTTTTGAATCCTTTTCAAAGCAAGGAAAATCCTACCTCTTTTGCTATTAAAAGACCTTTAAACCTCAACATTGATGCACTAGAGCAAACCCTCACAATGGAAAAAGTGTGCAAGAAGAGCAATACCTCCACTCCCCTTGCCTCTATTAAATGGAAGGATATGGACATCTACACTCCCCTTGTTGATGTCGAGCGAGAGAGTATAGAGGTAGCTGGCATGACTAGTAGGCGACCTTTGAAAGCTCAACAAAGGGCTTTCACATATTTGGGAGTTCCATTAGCAACAATTTATAAGAAGGCTTTGAAGGCAAGAATGGTAAAACCCCTGGAACCAAGAGTCCCTCCCCTAGCACCCCAATCAGTATTGTGAATATCATCAAGGAGTGGGGCACTAAATCAATGCAAGTAAAGCTTTGAAACATAGAATCCAGGATCTAATTGATAGTGGAGATATAATCCCCCTAAAGCAAGACCCAAGACCTTCATTCAGCCCTGAGTAGCATAACATGGAGGAGTTCAAGCCTAGCTAATCTGACCTGTCTAAGGTTGAATTCCAAGTCTGAGTCTGAGTCTGAGTCTAAGCCTAAAAGTTTGAGTCTGAGCCTCAGTCTGAGTCTGTCATTTTATTATTTTTTTTGTCAACCATATTAGTCCTTTTTTTTTTGTTTGTTATTTTATAATAAAGTTTCCTTTATAGTAATGCATCTATGTTTTCTTTTCATTATTTATGCATTAACTTTCTTATCTTCCTTGATTGAGTCTAACATGGATGAGCTTAAAAAAAAAAAAAGAGAAAATAAGAAAAAGAAGAAAAAGAAAAAAAAAAGAAAAGAAAAGAAAAGAAAATGAAGAAAAAAGGGGTAAAGATTAAATCCACCACAATCAAAATGTGGGGTGTCCTCATTCTCTTTAATCATAAACACTTCACAAGCTCCTAATCGAAGAAGGACCTCTCATCAAATAGTTGAAGCACAAGGAGCAAGTAAATGTAATTACCTATTACACATTAGGTAATAAAATGATGCACCTCAACAAGGGGTAATAAGTTCAAAGAAGACCTCTGTCAAACCCAAAATTCAAAGATCAGAGCCTCTCGACATAAAGAAAAATAGCAAATCATGGTGGAATATTTTCTCCCAAATTTCATTAATCGAAGCTCACTAAGTTGAAAATCTAAAAGGGCAGCTAAGGCAAAAGTTAGAGCTAAAAAAAAAAAAAAGAGAGAGAGAGAGAGAGAGAGAGAGAAAGAGAGAAAGCTCATCCAAGTCACCTTTCCTCATGTCCAAAGTTGTTAAATTATCAATTTGTCTGGTCTCATGTCTCCAAAGTCATTCTTCCTCATCAAAGGCTCATTCTTTAAAGTTATGCTGTCCTTTATGTCCTTATCTTACAATGGAGCCATGTCTTCTAGAATGTCATCATTTGTTATCAGTCCATCCCATCACTTAGTTCAAAGAGTTAATACATATCTCCAGTCCATCACATCCTTATCTCTCATTTGGGACAATGATTCCCAAGTTCTCTTCCTCCATTAGCCCTTTAGCCATTCCCAAGGGCTCCTTGTTTTAGCCAGTGCAGTTAGTGTGTCATCAAGTCAAACTAATTAAGTGTCACTCCAAGAGTCTCTTCAATCTCATACAACCAGAAAAGCTTGACTCACTCTTTTCCATGATTTATGCTATAAAAAGCAAAACCATACAACCTTCATGATTCTTTTCAGAAGTTTCAACTTACCTTCAAACCATTCCCAAACTTTTCCATCCCAAGCCTCATTTGCAAATCATACCACCATTTTAAGCTCAAGTCATGTACCACCCTTTCTTTAGGCAAAATCTCATTATGGGCAGAATTAAAAATCCTAAGTCTTTCAAGACTCATCATCTTTGAATCCAGTTTCCTTGGCAAAACCAAAACTCAAGGCATATCTCCCAAAGCCTATCATCCTCAAGTTGATTAAGAAAGACTCAAACCAGTCAAGGCCCATCTCATGCCTCTTTGGCAAATATCTCATGATCTTTGAAAGATTAAATTGGCAAAGCACATAATCCTTGAGAATCAAAGCCTTTTAAAGCCTACAAACCATTCTGATGCAACCATGTCAAAGGGCAAACCCTTATCCATGAGCTTATGGTATCGTTGTGACTAAAACCTGTAGCACCATACCTGAGCCAAAGCCAGCCATCCAAAGCACCTTCGTAGAAAACTATCCTCAACACCTAGAAGCCTTCACCTTGAAGCCTAAATTTAGAAGCCTTCACCATGAAGCCCAAAACCAAAAAAAACCTTCACCATGAAGCCCAAATATGAAAGCCTTCACCATGAAGCCCAAAACTAAGAAAACCTTTGCCATAAAGCCCAAATCTAGAAGCCTTCACCATGAAGCCCAAACTAAGAAGCCTTCGCCATGAAATCCAAACCAAGAAGCCTTCACCATAAAGCTCACTCTTAAAAATCCTTCACTGTGAAGCCCACTCCTAAAAGGCCTTCATTTATGAAACCCATGATCTCCTCTAAGGCAAAATCTAACTGAGCCTTCCAAATTGATTGCCTAGCCTGACCTTTTCCTTTAAAGCTAAGATTAGCCTCCTAGGTCTAGCATCCTAACCTAATCTCTCTAAAAACATAAAAAAAAAAAAATTTGGCCAAGCCTTCCAAATGAACTCACTAGAAGGCCCTAACTTGACCGAGCATTTAACCAAACTAGACTGAGCTTCCAAATGAACCCAGCCAAACCTAACTTAGCCTTCTAAACAAATCTCCCCTAAAGCCAAAACCAGAAGGCCATAAATGGCCAAGCCAATTGCTAGACCTAACCTTTCCCAAAACTAGACCTGACCTAAACCTTATCATCTCAAAGGACTTGACCCCCTATTAAAGCTTTCCAACTCAGCCTTACACTAAAAATTATTATAAACCGAACACATTTAAACCCTGCCTGACCTCTTTTAGCCATACCTGGCTTAACCTCACAAAGTGACTTCTCTTTAGGCTAAATAATAGCCATTGACCAACTAGCCTCATACCATACATGCCCATTTCACCTCTAAGCTAGCCAAAAAAAAAAAAAAAAAAAAAAAACCCAAACTACTTTCCTTTACCATCCTAAAGTGGGGGCACCTCACATCCAAATATTCACCTTTCTAAAGTGGGGGCATCTTTCTCCTAGAAGCTCAGCACTCTCCTACCAAATTGACCCTTCATAGGTTTAAGGTATCCAATCATTGCATAGTTAGATGCATTTCACAATAGAACAAGTTGTAAGTTAGACTTCCTAATCAAAATGGATCATCTTTTCCTACCAGACAGGGTCATCATCATTCCTACCAAACAAGAATATCATTTTTTTAGCTCCTACCAAAAAGGACAACCTTAGTATTCATACCTTAAATTTGAAGTAGGTATCCCTTTTAATCAGACCATCCTAGGATAACCTTAGGATTAATACCATAAATCTGAATTAGGTATCTCTTTTAATCAGACTCATCCTAGAATAGCCTTAGGATTCATACCTTAAATCTAAATTAGGTATCCCTTTTTTATCAGACCCATCCTAGGATAGCCCTAGGATTCATACCTTAAATCTAAATTAGGTATCCCTTTTTTATCATACTCATTAGGATAGCCTTAGGATTTATACCTTAAATATGAATTAGGTATCTCTTTCGATTAGACTCATCCTAGGATAGCCTTAGGATCCATTCTTTAAATCTGAATTAAGTATCTCTTTTAATCAGACTCATCTTAGGATAGCATTAGGATCCATACCTTAAATATGAATCAAGTATCTCTTTTAATCGGACACATCCTAGGATAGCCTTAGGATCCATGCCTTAAATCTGAATTAGGTAGGATCCATACCTTAAATTTGAATTAGGTATCTTTTTTAATCGGACTCATCCTAGGATAGCCTTAGGATTCATACCTTAAATCTGAATTAGGTAGGATTTATACCTTAAATCTAAATTAGGTATCTCTTTTAATCGGACTCATCCTAGGATAGCCTTAGGATTTATACCTTAAATCTAAATTAGGTAGGATTTATACCTTAAATCTGAATTAGGTATCTGTTGGTGAATTTTTGAGAATTCGAGTGTGCCACACGTGTGAGGTACACGAATCGAAATCTTTGCGCTTATTGACTTCTAATATCATATTGAATTGTGGATCCCCAAGTTTCCTTAGCCACAGTCCACTTAGATTCAACAAATGCCAATAAATAAAATTGGAAATTTATGAGAATTGGAAATTAAAGGACTTAATTAAAATGAGAATATTGCATTAAAAGGGAAATATTGATAAAACAAAGGAATTGAAATTTTAACTGTAAATTAAAAGCAAATGCTGGAAATAAGCTATGAATCAAGAAAATTGCTTCAAAAATTCTAGTTTTGCTGTAGACTTTTTCATTGGCTGTCCATTTTTGTCTGTCCTTTTTTTTCCTCTTTATTTCCTCATATAACCACCCATCTCCACTGAATAACTGCCATCATCCCATACCACTTTTAATTTTCAACTCCCCACTTCCATTTCCACTAATTAAATTTAAATCATGTGGCTTATAATTAATGGGCTGGGCCTGGCTATTAAGTTTGGGCACAAACAATTGCCCCTTTTATATATATTTTGGCCTTAAGGCCTAAAATCATATCTAACCCCCCCCCCCCCCCTCTTTATCATTCATTTGCTTCAAAAAATGCCTAGGCCCAAGGTTAAATTTTCCCTTGGTGATGACTGGTGGTGGAAAAGATAAAATAAAAGACTAAATTTGGAGCTAACTAGGGAGTCAGAGCTTCAATACAATTCAAATACTTCTGACTCCTTAGTTGCTTCATCTTCTAACTCTCCCAATTATCCCTTCTAGAAACACAATTTATTCAAACCTCCAGTCTTTCAGCTACCCATTTCACTGCAGACTTCTTTTATCCTAAGTGATAATTCAAAATATTTTCAATCACCACAATTTTCTCAAACCAAACCTTTTTGTTCAAGGTCCTCACAATCCCCAACAAATCTTAGCTCAAAATTTGGATTTAATACACCCATTTTACCTTTTGGTAACCCACAACACTCTTTAAACTCCTCATAATTTTGTACAGCTCTAGCACCACGTGGACTACCCAGTAGAAGGACAGACCTAGCTTGTGAACCGGCTAGCAGCGTCTTCGCCGGATTTGCGGCCTTCAGCTCCCTTGCCATCTCGTCGTTCAATTTCTCCAAGCCAGGGGGTGTTGTTCTCTGTTCATGGCATGAAGCACTAGCTGCTTCCCCTTGTGTCCAACCAGTCAGCTCTGGTTCTGTCCCGCCGTTCAGTAGTTCGTCCATCTTCGTGTCGCCAGTGTCCACCTCAACACGCCTTCTGCTTCAACTCCCTTGCCATGCGCCATCACTGTTCGCGCCATTTGCTACCACTTCCATCCCTCAACCAACAACACTCCCTCTTGATGATTCATCATCATACAAAGCTACTGGTAATTTCCATCTCAATTATAGCAGTGGATTTAATTAATCCCACTGCTGTACCATTTTTTTTTAATTAAAATGAGAGTATTGCATTTTTACACAGAGGAAACTAAATTTGCAGGTGACCAATTGACAAGAAACTTTTCACCATTAACTCCTAAACTCCACTAATATTTGTGATTGTATCAAAGAAAATGGTTCAAGAAAGGTAATTTATTTTTGGTTTCTTGCTCTAAAAATTGATGAATTTGGTATGAATTAACTGAATTGAAGAATGAACTTGAAACTTGAAAAATGGTTTGGATTGGGTGGATTGAATTTGTGATCTTTGGAGGAGGAAATATTTTGATTAAAGGGATTTTTGAGTCTTGATGAAGTGATGATTATACCTTTCAACACATATAGCCATTTGTTGGCTATTTCTTTAGTAAAAATTGGCAAATTTCTTTGATAATGCACTTAATTTACCTACCTAAATTGCCAATATTTATTTATAAATGAGCCATAAATAGATGAAATGATACTTTTATGAGAATCAACATCTGAAATTGGCTTAATGTCCTTGGCTCTTATGTTTGACTATATCACTTGATAGGAAACCACAAAACAGTAGATTCAAGCTTCATAAAATTTAAGAAATTTTATTTTGAATTTGTCATGGGTGGGTATAGCCATATTAGCCTCTTAAATGAATATGATAAAATTGGGGGTTTCAAAAGTAATTTGGGAATGAAAGATGCCAATTACACTTCATAACCATATCATTAGCATATATCTTGATACTCCATTATTTGTGTGTATGGCATTATGAGCTTGTTTGTCCAGAAATCGCAAGAATATTTCGGCCTAACATTCGAAGTATATTTTATATTACCAAAATTGACCCACATTCTACAGCACATTTGTGATCAATTGGCCACTTCAACTCCATCTAGCTTAACACATGGTAACTTATGTTCTAATCAAATGAATACTAGATTAGAATGGTACCTCAATCTCCTTTGCTCCTGAATTATATTGATACTCTTCTTTCTTCTACAGTTGTGGCTATGGATCTACCATCTTCCTTAGCTTCAGGTGGCCCTATTACCCTTGGTGACCATGTTTTGGCCCATGTATTTTCTTGCTCTTTAAACATTTCCCTTATTTTTGTAGAAGCATTTTCATTCAGGCTGGCTTATTTATGTTTTTCCAGGGATTAATGCATTTGCGTGGATCATAACAAACTCCTACTTCCGGCTCTTTTCAAGCGTCGAAGGTAATGTAACTCCTGTATTCTTTACTTTTCAATTTTACTCTTTGAAATTTCATATTAACACATAGACCCCCTTTTTTTCTTTTTTACAGAACGATCCATCAATATCCTTGTTGTGTGATCTTGTTCGATCTCACGTGCTTTTCAGGTATCTTTCCCTTGTTTAATTACCTATCATGTCCCATACATTCTTATGTATTCTCATTTCTGTGTAGTTGTAATGCTGAATATTTCATTCCAAAAGCATCTCAAAGTGCTCATTCTTTGGGATTGGGACCTAAAAATCCTATGGTGCCAGCCTTCCCTTTCCCATTCAACAATCCTACTAAATTGTTATTAGGAACTTCACTAAAAAAACCTAAAGCTTCTGGAAAAGTAAAATCTTGGCCAAGGCTCACCGGTGAATGGAGTAGATGGGTTATTAGGCTAACTCCCCAATATGAAGGTGATTGGAAAAAGATCAGTGTTTATGATTTGATCCAAATGAGTTTACAGCCTTTAAATATGGAAACTGACCTCTTATATGCTGCTTTAAGGTTTTGGTCACCTTCACTTTGTTCTTTTGTTTTTCCATTCGGTTTAGCCTCCATAACCTTAAAGGACATCTTATTCCTTACGGGTCTTCCAATTCTAGGTAAAGACATCCCTTGTTTAGTTGACCCTGAAGATCCTTCTTTACGACCACATTCTTCTGCTTCTACTAATCAAAGTTCTTATTCTGGGGTCATCAAAAGATGGTGTGATTCTGCAGCAAAAACTACCTTGGAAGAACACATTGAGTTTCTTTGGGTTTTAGTTTGTAGGATGATCGTTTGTTCGGCTTCTGGTAAACCAGCCATGGACTATTTGCCCTTAGCCAGAGCTCTTGCTGCAGGTAAATCTTTTACTTTAGGCACTATGCTTCTAGCCGCCACTTTCCATGCTTTGCATAAATACACCACTAATGACCCTTTTTCCAAATTGGGTGGTAGCCTGTGGGTAGTTCAAATATGGTTGTTGGCCTATTTTCTAGAATTACGATGTAATGACTTGTCCATTTCTCACCTTCAGCTACTGGGTCAATAACTCATGTCTTACAAAGGGTTTTTAGGATCTGTGGATTGTTTTAGTTTTTTCTATTGTTTGTGTAAATGGACTCCTAAATAATTAGATTTGTGGTCTATTATTTGTGAGAACCAACATTATAGACCTTAGTGGCTTCGTTACTTCTCATCTAACTATAATGACCTGTAAGCCTACCGAACTCAACTTTTTTATGCTTTTTCTTCCAATAGACTTCTCATAGTTGGCGGTTCTCTATCTTTTTCTAATGTTCCTTTTGCTGGTCCTCCTAAGGTGTATAAATACTTACCTTGTTTGTGGAGTCGGCAATTTGGTTTAGCTCAGCTTATTCCTTCTTTAGACATCCCATATCTTTCCTTGCCACAGGATGTTTTGATAAAGACTTCTATCGAGACCTTAGCTGATAAAGAATATTCTCCCTATTGCTCTCTCCTGGAATTCCCTAATTAAGAGAGGATCACTTTTATCACTTGGTGGCCCAAGATCTTCAAGGAGCTTGTTCCTTATTCATTAGAAGAACTAATAATTTGTAAGCTCATTTTCATTTTTTTTTAATTTTTAAACATTAGTGGCTTATTAGCCTACTTTATATTTCTAATTCTTATATATTTATATATATTTTGTTTTGTAGAAATGTCTTCCCCTCCACTTTCTTCCACCTCCAAGAAAAGACAAAAGGAAACCTGTGCCACTGTCAAAGACAAAACCTCATCTAAGGTGCAGAAAGTGAAGCCTGCTCCAAAAAAGGCCAAAAAAACCAAACCATCCAAACCACCCATGTCTATTGGCCTAAGGAGATCTAATAGAACACAGCTCAAAACCAAGTTCTCCAATACACCACAAGCCCCTATGGAAATTTCTAACTCCCCTTCCTCTAAAAGTGATGATGATGATGAGGAAGAGACAGAAGAATCCATTAATGCGGTGATGCATCGTATCCCATATTACTATTCTTCTACATCCGAGGGTGTTCATACATCTCCACCACCACCTGCCCATTCATCTCCTATTTCTCATCCTGACTCTTCTAAGGCTACTAATGGTATCACAACACAAGAACCATCTCCTAGCAAGGAACTTGTTATCCCTTCTCCTCTAGAGGTAACTTTCTTCTTTATTTGTAAATTTTTGGCAAGACCATACATTAATTCATTTTAAAATGCAGGCCTTTAGCATTCCTCCTCCATGTCATCATGATCCTCTAGGTGACTTGGACTTTTCTTTTTTGACACGGGCATCTTTTGGTACCAGTTCTGTGGCTTTGTTACCATATGAGGCTTCCATAAGATCTGCCAAGACCAACATTCAACACTTGATGGGTTTAGACTTATTAAGCCTCAATGAAAACTAGCATGTAGTGGTACAATCCTCTCTCTCTATTCTTCAAGCTGCTTCAAGCACATCAGAAGAAGCTACACTGTTTAGCAAACTTTTATCAGAGGTGAAGTCCATGTTTAGTGCTACCAAAACCCACAGCTCTTTGATTGTGAGTCTATTTGAGAAACTTTATTCTTTCTTTGCTCGTAAACAAGACTATGACTCATTGGTGGCTCAAGCAACCCAACTACAATATGATCTTCAATCACTTTCAGTTTCATACCAAACTAAATATGATGCCCTCCAACAACTTAAAGCAGAAGTCCTAGCTAGAGAAAACCATCTCAAAGAGCTACTGAGTGAAGGTAAAAAGGTGCAATCATAATGTGATACTATTGTTGATCGAGTCTTTATAGAAGGGTTAGCCCTAAGGAATGAGTACCCTTTGGTCCAAATCCACAACCAAGACTTAGAAATTGTTCAACATGCTAGGGATGCTCACTGTCAGCGATGGATTGAGATGCGAACCACGCTGTCTGACAAGTTCAATAGTTAGGTAACTACTTTAGAAAACATATAGCTACCTTTGTATTTCAGAACTAAGACAATGATTTTGTGATATGACTACTATTGTTTTAAACTTTGACAATCATGTTTTTATGGACTATATGAATTATGCTTGAAAATACTGGTTATGGCTTTTATTGGATCTTTGAATGAATTTTGATGTTTGACTGCCTGAGGCTGAGCCTTCATGATTGATTTTTAGATTTGGTTTGATGCTGAGGCTAAGCCTCCTTTACCATGTAGCCATACATCACTCGACACTAGCACAAACTCACTTATAGCCTTACCATTGCATCATGCAGCCATGCATCACAGAACATCCGCACAGACTCACTTATAGCCATGCCATCCATTCTCATACTTTTGTTGATACTTTATATGTCACTGGCTAAAATGTGAGTTAGTAAAATAAGGAAAAATAAAATTTATAAAAATAAAACACAGATTTTTAGAAAGTGGCCATTAGGCCTACTCCTTTTATTATTTGAAATTCAAGTGGCTATATAGCCTACTTATATAGGAAATGCAAAATATAAAATAAATAGCCATGTGATTGGCCTTTATATTAGGTCACATCATACATATCTTTTCATAATATTGACCTAATCTACTGACCGTTAAGTCGGTCAATCTTCTCATACTTTCTCTAACGTTTCCCACATAGTGGGAAAATATCTCTTTAAGTACTTTCCATTAATGTATCTCTTATGAGGTTCTCCTTCTAAGTTAGACAACCAATAAGAATTGCCTTCCAAAACTTTATGAATTCTGAAGGGACCCTCCCAATTTGGTGACCATTTCCCAAATTCCTTGTCTTTAGACCTTATAGAGAGTATCATCTTCCAAACTAATTCCCCTTCTTCAAAATTCTTTCTTCTAACCCTTTTATTATAGGATCTAGAGACTTTCTTCTTCTGAACAATCAAGTTATTCAAAGCTTGTAACCTTTCTTCATCAAGTTGCTCTAGCTTCATCTGTATTGCCTCATTATATTCTTCTAAAGTCAGCCCATTCTGCCTTGCAACTCTCAGAGATGGCACTACAACTTCTAATGGAATTATTGCATCATGGCCATATGTCAAAGTAAAAGGACTTACCCTTGTAGAACTTCTTTTAGACACTCGATATGCCCATAATGTCTCAGATAAAATTTGATGCCAATCCCTAGGATTATCTTCCAGCATTTTCTCTAAGATCCCAATCAGCACCTTGTTTGAAGCCTCAGCCTGCCCATTGGCTTGTGCATAGAAAGGGGTTGATTTGATGAGCTTTATTCTGTAATCCTCTGCAAAATCTTTAACATCCTCTCCAGTGAACATGGTACCTTGGTCAGTAGTGATTGACTCAGGAATACCAAACCTGTGTATAATATACTCCTTAATGAACTGAATCACATCCCTTTGTTCTACCTTTTTCATGGGAATAACTTCCACCCATTTTGTGAAATAGTTAATAGCAACAATAATGAAACTATGTCCTTTAGATGATGCTGGATGGATTTTTCCTATCAAGTCAATTGCCCAACCTCTAAATGGCCATGGTTTGATAATTGAATAGAGTTCAGCAGCAGGAACCCTTTGAATACTTCCGTATTTCTGACATTATTGGCACCCTTTCACATAGTTGATGCAATCTTTTAGGATCGATGGCCAATAATATCCATGTCTCCTTATCAACCATCTCATCTTGATCCTAAAAGCCTGCTGGTGCCTTTCCTTCCATATAAACCCCTCTACCTGAATAAGTTTCAACAAATCTAAAAATATTATAGTTTTTCCAGCCAGATTAGAAATAAACCTTCTCAAGTAATTCACTTGGCCTAAAAACTGTTGGAGCTCTTTCTTATTCTATAGGGCTTTGGCTTTGATGATCACTTTAGCCTTATTTTTGTCCACTTCTACTCCCCTCTGATGTACCAAAAAACCTAAAAAATTCCCTGCTTGAACCCCAAATGCACATTTTAAAGGATTAAGCTTTAGATTACGCTCACTCATCCTTTGGAAACTCCTCAAATGCTCCACATGGTCTCTGGCCAACTTAGATTTCACCACTATATCATCAATATAAACTTCTAGGTGATGGCCTATCATGTCATGAAAAATGGCATTCATTACCCTTTGGTATGTAGCACCTGCATTTTTCAAACCAAAGGGCATAACGAGCCATTCGAAAGTTCCTATTGACCCTGGACACCTGAAAGCAGTTTTATGTACATCATCAACATCAATTAGTATTTGATTATAACTTGAGAAACTATCCATGAATGAAAGAAGTTCATTCTTACCTGCTGCATCTACTAACATATCTGCAATAGGCATTACATACATATCTTTTGTAGTAGCAGCATTCAAATCTTGAAAATCTACACATACTCGCAATTTACCATTCTTTTTCATCAGAGGAACAATATTAGACAACCATTGAACATACCTTGCAGGCCTAATAAAACTAGCTTTCAAAAGTTTTTTGATCTCTTCTGTGACCTTCAATTCAATTTCCTTGGACATTCTTCTGGCAGGCTGTTGGAATGGGCGAAAATCAGCTTTAATGGGCAAGCGGTGCTCAACTAAGCTCCTACTCAGCCCTGGCATCTCTTTATAACTCCATGTAAAGCAATCTTTAAACTCCTGAAGAACTTTTACTATTTTAGCCTTTAGTTCTTTAGACAACAAAGTACTGACATATGTTACCTTTAGTTCTTCTATAGAGCCTAAATTAATTTCCTCCATAGGATCATGTACTTGATGCTGTACATCTTCTAGTTTGGCACAAGCTTCTTTCAAATCCTCAAGTTGAACCTTTTCAACATCATCTACTAGTTCCCCTTCAAATATAACTTCTGCTCCATTAATTTTCAAAAATCTTTTTGGTTCTAATTTATCAAATGTCTGCAGCACGTACACCTTGAACACTGCGGCTGCAGCTGCTGCCAATTCATCATTGGTGTAATTGATCATGGAATTTCTTCTATGATAGGTTGAGACATTGGCCGGTATGGCACAATGGTTTCTGATTTGAGGAGACTTTTGGCTTGTTGTGCAACTTCTTCTTTTGTCACATAGATGGCTTTTGGATCTCCTTTTTTACTTCTTCCTATAAACTTAATTGGGCCAAAATCCATGTCATAATACCTGGACTCAACTGAATCACTATAAGTTGAAAAAGGCTGTCCATCAGCCCATACCACCTCTACATCATCACCTTTCCAAAACAACAAAAACTGGTGAAGGGAAGATGGTACACACCAATTGGTATGTATCCAATCTCTCCCTAACAAAACATTATAACTTGCAGATGAATTAACAATAAAGAAAGCTGATAAAGAAGTTTTACTACCAATCGTAATCTCACTAGGTAAAACACCAAGTGTCTTAGTTACCTCTCCTGTGAACGCAAACACTGACACTTCTGTTGATATCAAGTCATCTTCTGTTCTTCCCAAAACTCTTAGCATCCTAAGTGGCAATACATTTACCGCCAAATCATTGTCAACCAATACTCTAGACACTGGCCTCCCATTCATGTGAGCTTTCACATACAGTGGCCTAATATGCTTGGTCATTTCCACAGATGGCTTATCAAAAATTACTCTTTTTGGTTTGTTTGGATCAGTAGTTTGAATGGTAATGCTACTTTTTCCTTCCTGTTCCATAGATAATGTGCCTTGATTCTCTTTCTTCTCTCTGATAATTTCAATCACGTCCTCTTCTTTAGCTTTCTTTGACTTAAAGCTAAAAGGCTAAGTGATAAAAGCTGTAGCACATCCAAATGGAATAGGAATCCTTCCAACCACAAAAGTCCCTTCTACCATGGATTCAACATCCTCATCCTGAGGAGTTTCTTTTGAGCTTCCTACAAAAGACAACAAACCATCTTCATCATCTGTGAAGTCCACGTCCTCAGTAGCTTTTTTGCCAAATTTAGACTTCAGCGGATTCTGCATTTTTTGACTTTTTGCCTCTTCCATCTTTCTGCAGCTTTTTGCCTTAACAATCTCCTCTTTTGTGTTCTTGTCAAAGGTTGAGGGAACTTTTTGTGTTGAACCCTGTGCCATTGATTGCTAGGCAATACCACTAAAGGTGTGACAAATCTTGGTTGATTTCTCTGAAACTTAGGTGCAGGAGCAACATGTTTCTGAGGTACATGATGAACTCTTGGAAATCTTGCAGGCAGTCTCTTCTCTACCTTTATCTCCTACTTTCCATCAAGGCTCTCTTAAGGACCCAGACTTTCTGATAGACTTTGCCAGGCTTGATCTTTGCTTCTTTCCTCCTTTTCCCTTCAGCTTTCAAATTGAGAAAAGTTCTCAGGTCAAAAGTTGCCACATTAATGGGTGCCATAGGAGGAAAAGGGTCCTCATCTATCAACATCGCCTCCTTTTTAGGGAACTTCAGAATCCCTTTGTTGATTCTATCTTGAACCAAATTCCTGAAAGACCAACAACTGTTAGTAGTATGATTGAATGAATTGTGAAACTTACAGTAGCCTTTCCCCTTAAGCTCCTCCTTAAAAGGTAATTTGTGATCTGGAGGCAATTTGATAAAATTTTCCTTCAGTAAAAAATGAAAAATTTTCTCTGTTTTCGACACTTCAAATGTGTATTGAGGAACTGCATTTGTAGCATGAGCTTTTTTCCATGCATCTGGAATTCTATTCACTAACGAAGGAGACACACATGATCCATTAATAGCTAAATCAGCCACTGCCACCTCTCCATTCAGCTCCTGGTAATAAGTCCCCATACTGGACCTTTTCCTGTGATTTTCTTCTCTCAAAAGCTCTTTATATTCTGCAACCTTTGCTGCTAACTCATAAAAATCCTGAAATTCCATTCCCTAAAATTTCTTACAGAGTTCGATGTCCAACCCCCTCTGAGCCATCTTCATAAACTCTATTTTAAGGAGATAAATCTTATAGCGATTTCTCATTTTCTTGAATCTGGCAATATACTGATCTGTTGATTCTCTAGCTCTTTGGGTTATCCTTGATAATTATGTAATGCATACTTCTGGTTCTGCCTTGAAGAATTGTGTGTGGAATTGTCTTTCCATCTCCTACCAATTCATGATGGAATTTCTGGGTAAGGTGGCATATAAGGTAAATGCCGTGCCTATCAGAGAATTAGGAAAAAGTCTAAGCTTAAAATTAGCAAAGTTTTCAAAATTAGCCAATTCACCGCACTGTATAGTGAATCTGGCCACATGCTCCAGGGTTGATTGGCCATTCTCTCTAGAAAACAAAACAAAATCTCAAATTCTGTATCCTCTTGGGTAAGGGTTCTCCCTGTCAATAGCTTCTGGGTATGGTTTATAGAATTTTGGTCTGCCCATTTGTCTCAATCTAGGACCAAACAACTCTTGCACAGCTTCTCTCAATGCATCCCTATCAACTTGAGGTGTTGGAAAAATTTGCCTGAGAGGGACGTTTTGATTTCCCCTGTTAACTCCTCTTTAAACCATGCCCCCAAAACCCCCTGGGCCTCCTTGAAAAGGAAATCCATCATTAGGTTCATACAGTAAAGGCTGATTAACAGGGTTTGTATTAGCAAACACTTGTTGAAGAACTCCTGGCCTGCCATTGTGGCAGCCATTAAGTGGAGTACCTCTGGGGATAACATTCTCCTCCCTCCTGTGTGGTGGAAGGTACCGTTCATCATGCACCATCTGGGAGGCCACAGTGCCTTGATTGCCACCCCCTTCTAAAGAACCAGTAGAAGATCCCCCTTGTTCTTCTCCAGTAGTATTATGTTTTGCAAGTTTTGGTGCAGCATTCTAGCCTACACTCTGCTCTACATTTGAATTCACTTTCTCTGCCAAATTGGCCAACATGGAAGTTATACTCTGCAGAGCTTTAGCCTGATCCTCAGCAACTTTCATCTAAGTCTCCATCATATTCTTTTGATTTTCATAGTGTAGCCTGACTTGCTTGGTCAACAACTGCATGTTAGTGTCAGTGCTGTTTGTAGTAAGAAGTCTATCACCTTGTCCAACAACAGGTCCTGCTTGATTGACGAGTGCCTCATTGTGATGCTGAGTTTCCTGAGGCACTAAATTCCTTTCAATTTGTTCCACTATGTGGGGAACATACCCTTCCTGTCCTGCTTCATCAGTAGCGACACTGGCTTCCTGAGACACCTGAGTTTCTTTTCCAGTAGTCTTCCTTGGCATTTTGAACTCGTCCCACTGGGCGTGCCAAAATTATGTTGGTGAATTATTGAGAATTCGAGTGTGCCACGTGTGTGAGGTACGCGAACCAAAATCTTTGTGCCTATTGACTTCTAATATCAGATTGAATTGTGGATCCCCAAGTTTTCTTAGCCACAGTCCACTTTGATTCAATAAATGTCAGTAAATAAAATTGGAAATTTATGAGAATTGGAAATTAAAGGACTTAATTAAAATGAGAATATTGCATTAAAAGGGAAATATTGATAAAACAAAGGAATTGAAATTTTAACAGTAAATTAAAAGCAAATGCTGGAAATAAGCTATGAATCAAGAAAATTGCTTCAAAAATTCTAGTTTTGCTATAGACTTTTTTGTTGGCTATCCCTTCCTGTCTGTCCTTTTTTTACCTCTTTATTTCCTCAAATATCCACCCATCTCCACTGAATAACTGCCATCATCCCATACCACTTCTAATTTTCAACTCCCTACTTCCATTTCCACTAATTAAATTTAAATCATGTGGTTTATAATTAATGGGCTGGGCTTGGTTATTAAATTTGGGCACAAACAGTATCTCTTTTAATCGAACTCATCCTAGGATAGCCTTAGGATTTATACCTTAAATCTGAATTAGGTAGGATTTATACCTTAAATCTAAATTAGGTATCTCTTTTAATCATATTCATCCTAAGATAGCCTTAAGATTCATACCTTAAATCTAAATTAGGTATCCCCTTTTATCAGACCCATCCTAGGATAGTCTTAGGATTCATACCTTAAATTTAAATTAGGTATATCTTTTCATCAAACTCATCCTAGGATAGCCTTAGGATCCATACCTTAAATCTGAATTAGGTATCCTTTTTTATTAGACCCATCCTAGTATAACCTTAGGATTTATACTTTAAATCTGAATTAGGTATCTTTTTTTATCAGACCCATCCTAAGATAGCCTTAGGATTTATACCTTAAATCTAAATTAGGTATCCCTTTTGATCATATCCATCCTAGACCCACCTAGGATAGCCTTAGGATCATTTCACCCATAAATGTTTAGATCATGTAGGCATCCCTATGGTTCCTTTTTTCACCACTTTTTTAAAAAATCAACCATTTTCACCCAAACATGTCTAGACGCTGACTTAGGCATTCATTTGGTTCATCTTACCATCCCTCATTCTAGGGTTCACTATTATCAGAATCAGGCATCCATTTGGTTCATCTTACCATCCCTCATTCCAGGGTTCACTATTATTAGAATCACCTTTTGCTCAAAGCCAATCCTGATGAGGGGGCAGCTGTGAACCTTTAAATTTGCACCCTTAGGATTTGACCACAGCTTGACACTTGCTAAGATTCATGCGCTAAGCATACAACGGTCCCACTAGCCAGTTAGCAAGCAGGGGTTAAGGGGGCAGGGTAGCACCCTATTGAAAAATATTTCTTGAAACTTGTACCTTCGGATGATTAACACTCAATTACAAACCCATAGAATCAAACTGGGCTCAAATCGGATCAAAAACGAATGAGAATGGGCTGAAAAATGAAGTGCGGCAGCCTGCGGTAACTCGTACTCGGTTGCGATTACCGCAGTTGCCTCTGCTGTAGCTAATTGGCTACTATAGTCGGCCCTATGGTAACTGCAAAGGGCTCTATAGTTACTATAGCCCAGAAGGAGTTACTGTAGCGCATTTTTCCTGCTTCCCACACCGAAAATTCACCTTTTTATGTCCCTAAACTCCTCTTATAAATACCTTGCACCTCATATCAGTTAGGGACACACAATTACATTCTTCTATACTCTCCATAAAACTTTCTAAACCCTATTTCCAAGCTTTTCAATCATCAAAACCCTCTTCCTAATCCTCCAAATCTCTAAAATCTCATTCCAAAAACCTCCTCCATCACATAAAACCCCATTCATAAGTTTTCTAATCATCTCAAAGCCCCATGCATAAGTCTTCTAATCACCTCAAGTTCTATTCTTAAGCTTCCTAATTAAGAAAAGGTTTGATTCAAGCCATTTTCTTTCAAAGGGAATTCATAGTTCTCAAGCAAAGGTGTCATCCAAGTCCCTTCAAGAAGAGTTCATACTATTCAAGAGTCCTTCTTCCACAAGGAGTGCTCGTGATATCCCAAGGCCAAGGTGGAACTTAGATTCAATGCCAAGCTTGCTCCCTACATTCCTCGCTGATGTAAGCCAAAGGTAAAAGTTCTTTCCTTTTCCTTTTCAATTTCAATTTCAAGATCTAAATCTGAAAAGATCTAAGTTTTGCTAATTAAAATTTGACCTAATTAACAAATCCCCTAAGCCCTTAAAATCAATCAAAACATGATAACAAAGGCAATGACTTAAAAACCCCTATTTTGCAAGAAGGAAGAACTGCATGGGATTTGATTCCCATTCAAAGGGATACGCAGGCTTGCCGTTTCTAAGGCATTCAACTCTGTGAAAATTAACAACTTTTTCTCTCTATCACCTTCTTCACATAGTTTAGGATCAAAATTGTTTTTCTTAAATAAAAAATCAAAAATTTAATTCTTTTTACTAAAATTGTTTTAATACTCTTATTTTAATTGTTTAGATTATATTTGGGGAATGTGTGTTTTTCCTAGAACCCATAAGGGCTAGAGAAAAGATCCTCTGTTTTAGCATTTTGACTTATAATAATTTTAAGTAGTTTTTCCTTTGCTTTTTGCATCTTATGATTATCATTATCTCATATTTGTCACGTATTACATGAGTAATATTATTTCATGCATCATATTATATATGTTCATGCATATATAAAAACTTCTTTTTTACAAAAGCTATTTCGTATTTAAGCCAAACAAAATTTTTTGTATTGTTTTAACCAAAACCTAGTCTCCAAACCCTCTTTGATCCTTCGAGGATTAGTGCTTTTTCTTGGGATAAATGGTATAATTTTGGAGTCAATTAAATTGGGTTTTTCCTTTAATTTTCCTAACTAAAATAAACAAAATTAAAGTAGCAACTCTCTTTTGCAACTTACAACTTACAAAATACAATTTTTCTGAACTCATAGCGAGTTCCAATCGTGATGTTTCTCCCAAATGGGCATTTTCGATCCCCTCTAGCGGATCAGACTAGGTGCTATGGTGAGGCCTCACAGCGTGCTACTGATCTAAGTGGCATGATTAGCATGCCACTAGTGAAAGCGGCACAGTCGGTATGCTGCCAGCTCGAGTGTGCAACTCAGATTTTTTGCCTATTTAAGTAGTTTCTATCTTTTTTAGTCCATACAATCAATTTCCAAGCCTCAAAAAATCATTTTTCAAGTGTACTTTTGCTTTTTCATCAATTTTATGTCATATCTTATTTTTTATTATTTTTATTGTTCACGATAGAGCACTATTTCAGCCATGCAATGTTCTTATGGTGGAAGAACCTTACAAAAGTGGAGAGAATGAATTTAGGAAAGCATGGGGTAAGTGCTATGCCTACTCTGAGGGGCATAAAAATTGACTGGGATTTTCTATGCACGTGCATGCACTTTTGGGATTCAACTGCCCATGTCTTCAGATTTGGGGCATCTATGGAGGAGATGTGTCCTACTCTTGAGAAATTCTCCGTATTGCTTGGGTTTGATCCAAAGGCTATATTGGCTACTTGTATTGAAAAAGTAGGATATTTTAACTCTTTTAGGGGACTTCTTGATTTGAGTGTGGAAGCTGCTAGTCCAATGGTAGTGAAGGATTAGGTATATCTGAATGCAGTGATTGTAGAATTCCATGATCCTAATGATTTTAAGGATGATGGATGGTTTCATTTAAGGATGCGGGCTTTATCCTTCTTTCTGACTGCAAGGTACATTTTTGTAAGCCCTACTAACTAAAGGGATGCTAGAGTTACTGACCTAATTCCACAAAGGGAGGATGGGAGATCCATTGCTGCTATAGTTTTGGCTAAGACCCTTATGAGTTTGGACAGATCTTGTACTTCTGATGGGCCATGGACTATCAGTCCTATCATTCTTCAAGTTCAATTCTACTTCTGAATTCTCTTTCAACTATTTTTCATGTATTTGTATGCTTATCTTTTGTACTTTCAGATTTGGTTGAGAGACCATCTTCGAGTAGTGGGCCTTCCCACAAAGGTGGATTATTCTACTTCTTGGTACAGAACCCAAACCATTGTGATCAGAAGGAACTAAGAGAAAGAGTGGATCAAATGGTTATTGGAACTAGATTCCGATGATATGCTATAGAGGTATGAATGGAACGATATTAATAGATTTATGACCATGAGTTTTTGCTATAAAATGTTCTATCTTCTGGGACTGAGGATAGTGACCTTTTACCAGGCTACCAGAGTCATACGTTAGATGGGCCATAGATAGGGTGTGCCCCTAAATGGTGCTCTGTTTGAATTTGTTTTAATTACTGAGACTATTGCTCGAGTTGTCAAGAATGGATGGGTAAGAGGTTTTCATATTGCTTATCCTACTCACTAAGGTGGTAAATCCTTACAGTATATTGATTGGTGGATAACCAACTTGTGGAAGTAAGAGAAAGCTAGAAGGGCTGCTATAGTTGAGGAGATAAAAAAGGAAGAAACATGATTTGCTTGGTCATTTTTTGTTTAGTTAGGAGATTCATTTGATCATGCCTTTATTTTCTTTTTGATGTTCCAAAAACTAAATAAGACAAATAAGACATCATTTCTCGTATTATTTTTTTTCTACTCTAATTTTTGCCTAAGTTGCCCTTTCGGGTTTTCAACTTAGCGAGCTTTATTTATTTATTTTTTCATTTATTATTATTTTTTCATGATGCAAATAAGAGCCAAATGAATGTAAAAATGAAATTTTATTGAGGAGATAAAAAAGGAAGAAACATGATTTGCTTGGTCATTTTTTGTTTAGTTAGGAGATTCATTTGATCATGCCTTTATTTTCTTTTTGATGTTCCAAAAACTAAATAAGACAAATAAGACATCATTTCTCGTATTATTTTTTTTCTACTCTAATTTTTGCCTAAGTTGCCCTTTCGGGTTTTCAACTTAGCGAGCTTTATTTATTTATTTTTTCATTTATTATTATTTTTTCATGATGCAAATAAGAGCCAAATGAATGTAAAAATGAAATTTTATTGATGATTTGGATCGAACCTGCATGGGCTACCTACATATCTCCTTATAATAATATATCATTTTTTATTCTTTTTCCTCTTTATGGAGAATCAGGTCCATGTAGTTCTGTCTTGAGGAAATGTGAATGCTGTGAATGATTTTACAAGGATTGCAAATGCTATACATGAATTATAAGGATTCTTATGCAAAGTATCTCTTGAGTTAATCTAGATTGCATGGGTTGGCAAATTCTATGCCATCTAAGTCCATCAAGATTGCTGCTTCACTAGATAGGATCTAGTTGATTACAAATGGGCCACTCCAATTAGGTTTGAATTTTCCCCTTGGATCATAAACAGGTGCCCTTATTTCTTTCAAGACAAGGTGACCTTCTTGTAGTCCTCTTTCTCTAACTTTCTTATCGAAGTGTCTAGCCAGTTTCTGTTGATAGCCTTAAGTATGGTATAGGGCATCCATTCTCTTTTCATCAATGGCAAGGAGTTGGTCATAGTAGCCTTTCACCCATTCCACCTCATCCAACTAACTCTCCCTCATAATGCAGGTTAATTTGACTTCTACCTCGATTAGTAGGATAGCTTCCATCCCATACACCAAAGAATAAGGTGTAGCACTGGTACGAGTACGTACTATTGTCCTGTAACCCCATAAAGCATATGGTAAATGTAAATGGTAATCCTTATGGTTGTCAGCTATCTTTTGCAGTATATTCTTGAGAGTCTTGTTTATAGCTTCAACTGTGCCATTTGTTTAAGATATGTATGGGGAAGATTTGTAGTGTTGGATCTTCTCCTTCTTTAATAGCTGAGTGACCTTCTTCTAGAAATGAGATCCATTGTCAGTGATGATCTCAAAAGGAACCCCATACCTACAAAGGATGTTGGTACGGATGAACTGAGCTACTTGTTTAGAATCTAATATTTGGTAGGGTGCGGCTTCAACCCACTTGGAGAAATAATCAATAGATACTAAGATGAATTCATGCTTGTTAGACAACTTTGGACTTATCTTGCCAATGACATCCAGGCCCCATGTTGCAAATGGCCAGAGTGCAGTGATAAAGGATAAAGTTACAGGATGTTGTTTCTAGAGTTTGGCATAGATTTGGCATTTATGGTACTTTTGCACATATCTTGCATAGTCTTGATTCATAGTAAGCCAGAAGTAACCCTGATTTATGATCTTGCAGGCTAAAGTGATTCCATTCATGTGTGGACCTTCGTCATCATGATGCATTTATTCTATGATCTTTTAGGCTTCTGTTTCAATGACACACCTGTAACAGGTCTAATTATGAAGCCATCACTCAATTCAAGCATTGAAGCAAGGGTTGTCAAAGCATCAGCGAATTTGTTCTTCATTCTTGGTAGATAGTAGAAAGATAGCTCATTGAAATTGGATGTCGATTCATCTAAGCATTTATGGTAAGGAACCAAATTCTCTTCTCTGATCTTCCACTTTCCTAAGGTTTGGGAAACTATTAGGTTTGAATCCCCATAAATCTGAAGACATTTGATTTTAAGCCTTACTACTGCATTAAGGCTGCAAATGCATGCTTCATACTTTGCTTCATTATTTGTCACTTCAAAGTTTTGTTTGATGGCTATGGGTAGGCTTTCCCCACTTGGTGTAATGAACACAATACTAGCACCATACCCTTTATTGTTAAACGCCCTATCAAAGTAGAGGTTCCAAACTTCATTGCCAATCATCAAGATATCCTCATCAGGGAATTCAAGTTTAGCCCATTAATTGTTTACTAGAGTTGCAGCTAGCTGATCAGCCACTATGCTACCCTTGATTACTTTCCATTGTATGTATTGGAGATCATATGCTGCCATCCATCTTGCTATCTTACTGTCAAGAACTAACTTCTCCATAAGGAATTTCAAAGGGCTCTTATCAGTATGAACATGAGTTGTAAAAGAGGAGAGATAGTGTTACAGCTTGTGGCAGACCCATACCAAAGCAAGGCATAGCTTTTCTGTAAAGTTGTGCTTGAGCTCATAAGATAGTGTCCTTTTGCTTAAGTAATAAATGGAATTTTCCTTGTTGGAATCAGGAGCATTTTGAGCAAGCATTGCCCCTATTGCTTTGTCAATTACTGATAAGTAAAGTAACAAAGGCTTCCCAGGCCTTGGTGGCTATAGTATTAGTGAGTTTAGCAGGTATTGCTTGATCTGGTCAAAGGCTTTTTAGTAGTCATCATTGCAATGCTTAGAGTCCCCTTTTCTAAGTAACTTGAAGATGGGCCCACATATATCAACCAATTGATTGATGAATCGACTAATATATTAGAGCCATCCAAGGAAACCTCTGATCTCCTTCTCTGTTTTAGGAGGTGGTA
The DNA here is from genome assembly GCA_947687605.1 of Reutealis trisperma. Taxonomy (NCBI): domain Eukaryota; kingdom Viridiplantae; phylum Streptophyta; class Magnoliopsida; order Malpighiales; family Euphorbiaceae; genus Reutealis; species Reutealis trisperma. Next base: position 269,770 of record CANTUT010001389.1, read on the forward strand.
TTTCTAAAATTGCCTTTGATTTTGCAGGGTCCACTTCTATACCCTTCTCGTTGACCATGTGGCTTAAGAATACTCCAGATGAGGCTTCAAAGACACATATGGCAGGATTGAGCTTGAGATTGTACTGGTGAAGTCTAAGGAAGAGTCACCTTAATGCCTATAAATGTTCTTCGGCAATGGTGACTCTTATTACCTTGTCATCCATATAAAATTCAATCTCTTTATGCATCATGTCATGGAAAATGGTAGTAGCCATCCTTTGGTATATTGCCCAGCATTTTTGAGCCCAGATGGCATAGCCCAGTAACAGTAGGTGCCTCACTCAGTAATAAAGGTTGTCTTCTCTTTGTCAGGGGGATGAACCATTATCTTATTGTAACTATAACTAGGTTAGTTAAGGAAACCATTTCAGAACCAACCATGCAGTCCACTAGAAGGTCAATGTGTGGTAAGGGAAAATCATCCTTAGGATAGGCCTTGTTCAAATCCTTATAGTCCACACATATTCTGACTTTGCATCCTTATTAGGAATCGGCACAATGTTAGCAAGCCAGGATGGATAGTTGATGGGCTCAATGAAATTGTGGCCTAATAGCTTAGTAGTTTCCTCCTTAATTAGTATGGACCATTTTGTCTTGAGCCTTCGCAACTTCTACTTAATGGGCTTAGCACCTGGGTAAACCAGAATCTAATGAATTGCAATGCTTGGATCCAAACCTATCATGTCCTTTAGGAGCCATGCAAAATAGTCTTAAAATTCTCTAATCATCTTCTCAATATGATCCCTGTTTATGCATGCAGATGTAATAAATGTAGTTTTTGGTATATCATGAGTGCTAGCATTAATGGGCTCTTTAATTGCATCATCTTTTATTTCATTTATTTCATTTTTATTTCACGTCTCATTTAAGTCAGATTTAAAAGTTGGAACATAAAAAAAAAAAAAAAATTGGAGACACAAGGTCGTAAGAGGAAAGAGTAAACTTTTTATTGAATTTAAATGGGGATATGTCCTAGTTTACATCAAATTGAAAAGTTAGACCCTTAAGGTCAATTACATCATTATCAACAAAAGAAATAGAAGAAACAAACTCAGATTCAGAAGATGAGTCTGGAGAGGATTCTGATTTAGACTATGACTCTGATTTAGAATGGGACTCTGATCTAGATTCTAGTTTAAAAAAATGAAGGGGACTCTCTTCAAAGGACCAATTTTGCAGCTTGGTCTTGGTGGCTTGGATTAATGTGGAAGGGTCAGTTTTCTCCTCTTCAATAATGAGCATGAACATTTCATCAAAAAGACTAGCCTTCATGTTCTCTTCCCAATCTTGACTAAGCATATAGATTGATTCACAGTCTTCTAACTTGAACCTGACATCATAAAAGATTTCAAACCCAGGTATTAGGTTTTCGATAATGGGGTAGATCTAGGGATTAGGAAAGTTACAGTAAGGAACTATGTCACCTTCTTTCACAAAGTAGCCATTTAAAGTTTTGAAGTAAGGGCGCATGGGCCAATATAAACCTCACCTCTTTTAAGGGCAGCTATTCTATCTTTGGCCTAGTTCTCCATTTCTAGAAGGTCTTCATCAGTGGGCTCATATCTCAGCCCAAATGGTGGCATTGCAACTGGGTAATCAAGAAAAGACTTCAAACCCTGTTAGCTTATTCCTAAACCTAAACTAAGAAAGTAGTTCATTTTTTTGAGTATATTAGAAACAATAATATTCTTAAATGGGTAAAAATGAAATGGGATAAATTCTTTACCCTCTTCACCCTCAACGTACTATATGAAGGAGAAGCCAGTGAGTGGATAGGTAAATAGCTCAAGTTGGATCTCAAGGATGGGAACAAAGTTTAGGATGTTATGTTTTCCATGCATGTCCCCTTTGACTATTACAACCTCATTTTTGAAAGGGAATTTTTAATTTTTGGTGCAAGGAGGAAGAGATAGCCTTTACCTGGTGGATCCAGGGCCTTCCAAGTAATAGATTGAAACATGAGGGTACATCAATCACTAGAAAACGGATAGTGAAAGATGCAGGTGTGAGGCCTCGCCCGAGCACTGGTCCGATCCGCCGAGGAATCGAAATGCTCTTCGAGAGAAACTCCACGATTAGAACTCGCTGTAAGTTTAGAAAATTAATTTTTTGTATTTTAAATGTTGAAAAATGAGTCGCCACTTCAATTTACTTATTTTAATTGGAAAAATTAGAGAAAACCCAAATTGATTAACTCTAAAAAATGATTTGATTTTATCCCAATAGAAAATGCACCAATCCACAAGTGACCAAGGAGGGCTCGGGGATCAGGTTTTGGTAATTACACAATTAAGAAAATATATTTTCTTTAGTTTGGCTAAAATTGCAAAATAACTCTTAAAAAAAGGAATTTTCGTGTATGTATGAACAAGAATATAATGATGCATGAAATAGATATATATGATAAGATGAAATGATAATTATAGATAAATAAGCAAAATAAATCCTATTTAATTATTACAAAGCCAAAACGATTAAAATAAAGAGGATCTTTCCTCTAGCCTTTATGGGTACTAGGGAGAGCACACATTCCTCAACTAAGTTAATATAGAAATAGAAAATAAAGGATTAATATAAATAAGTCAAAGTAAAAGGGAAAAAATGTTAATAAAAAGATTTTGGAGTTGATGCCTTTTAGAATGGCAGCCTGCGTATCCTATTGAATAGGAATCAAACCCCATGCAGTTCTTCCTTTTTGCGAAGGAGGGTTCTGGAAAAAAGTGTTGGTTTGTTTATTAATTTAATTCTGATTCTTAAATTAATAAATTTTAGATCTTTTCTGTTTTAGACCTAAAGAAAATTCTAGATCTGAGTTTAGAATTTTGAAAATAGAAAGAAGATTATACCTTTGCTTTGCTTGATTTTTGGATGAACAGGATGAGCTTAACTTTGGATCTAAGCTTCACTTTGGATTTAGGACCTTGAAGTTGAACCTTAGCAGCAAAAGGTTAGCAAAATAGCATAATGAATGTAAATTAAAAAGAAATTGAAACCACAGCTTTTGTGTCAAATTTTGAGCAGAACTTAAGCACAATAAGTAGAGCAATATAGGAGGATTTCTGCCTTGGAATTCCCCCAAATGAGCTAGAAGGAGGCTCTATTTATAGAGTTGCTGAAGAGGGTGCTGATGGCACCGACGGCGGCACCAGCAGCTTGCCAGCAGCATAGGTGGCATCCATAGCGTGCCAGCCGGCTGGGCAGCACAATGGGCGTGCCGCCCATACCGCTGGCACAGATTTCATGCCACCTATGGGGCAGCACATTCAACATGCCGCCTAGAGAGGTGGCGTGCTGCATGCATGCTGATGGCTGGTTCGACCTGTTTCCTACTTTTTTGTCCATTTCTGGTCCATTTCAGTTTTGATTTGAGCTCGGCTTGATTCTATGGGTTCATGACTGAAAAGCAGTCGATTGGAGGTGAAAGATTCAGGAAATTTATTTTTCAATGGGGCGCTGCCCCGCACCCTGCAAGGGGCGCTGCCATTTGACCCTTACCCGCTAACCGGCTAGCAGGACTACGATATGCATAGCACACTATTCTTAGTAGGTGTCAAGCTGTAGCTAGATCATAAAGGTGCAAATTTGAGGGTTCACAGCAGGCTCGAAGGTCACATCTATGATAGAAGAACTTCTCTCTTAGTGTTGTCACATGCCTTTACTATTTGATCCGAAGGAGTAAAATTAGTAACTTCCAACCCCAAATAGCTTGCTACTATGAACCCTTAATTTTGCACCTTCCAGTATGTGTTTGAACCTTAAAAGCACTTAGGCTCAGTAAACAAACCTTCAAAAGTCAAAAACTCTCAAAATGGAAAAAATCAAAATATTTCTTTTTAGCATTTAACCCTTTCAAATCATCCAGGACTAAGTAACAAATATAACGCAACTAGAATTGTGTAAAATGGATGAGAGGCAAGTGAGAATAGGCAAAAATGGGCGAAACGGGCGAAATTGAAGCCAGCTGCCATATAGGCCTGTGCTGTATTGCACAGCCTTATAAGGTAGCACAGGGGCTTCTGCGGCACCTTGAGCATATTTATGCAATCCCACATTGGAAATTAGTGTTTTTTATGCTTTAAACCTCCTCCTATATATAAAAGGCCTCTCCACTCTTCAAGAAACCAACGACTAGAGCTTGAAAAGCAATAACTTTAAGCAAAACACTTTGCATTTGCTCCTTGCTTCGCAAAGCGTGTTAGAGGGTTTCTCTTTGATTCCTACCCGACTAGTTTAAGGCTTTCTACCACCCACCTGTTCGAGGCAAGTCTTATGCCTAAGGCTTGTGTCTGCCGCCCAAGGCTAGCTGTTGCCCACCGCCCAAAGCTAGTTGCTGCCAGCTATCTGAGGCTATCTGCCGCCCACCGAGGCTAGCTGTTGCCTATCATCTTAAGCTAGCTGATGCCTGCCAATGCTAACTGTGGCTTGCAATCCAATGTTAGCAGCCGCCGGCCATCTAATGCCAGCTGCCGCCTGCCATCAGAGGCCAGTCATCGCTCGCCGTCTGAGGTAAGTTTCTTTTTATTAAAATTTCTTTTGTCTGAAATTCCTTGCTTCTTTTAGTTAGTTAATTAAATTGATTCATCTAGGTTGCTAGCTAATCAACTCGGTAATCAATTAAATTAATTAATTAACTCAACCCTCTTTTAATCAATAAATCAAAACATGATAAAGTGCCTAGGCTAAACTAACCCCTTCGCATGAAGGGAGAACTATGTGGGTTCTGATTCCCATTCAAAGGATACATAGGCATGCTTGGTTCAGGCATCGAATCCAATTAAAATTAATCAACTATCCCCCTATCACCTTCTTTACTTACTTTTATTTTGCTTTTCTTTACTTAATTATTAGGTTTGGTTTGGGGAACGTGTGACTTCCCTAGAATCCATAAGGGCTAGAGGAGGTATCCACTAAGTTTGGATTTTATTGTAATATTAACTATCTTTTATTTTGAATTCTAATTGTGTATAAACTTTGTGGATTGAATGATCATGCATACTATAAATTGTTCATGCATTTTAATATATTCATGAAATATATTTTAAGTCACTTTTATATTACTTAGCCAAACTTGTTTTGTTAAATTAAACCGAAAACCTAATCCCCAAATCCTCTTTGGGCTCAAGGCTAGTGATCCTTTTTCTTTTGGGTAATAATTGGAGTCAAATGGGTTTTTTCCTTATATTTTCCCAAATAAAATAAATTAAGGTGACGACTCTAAAAAATAATTTTCAAACTTATCAAAGATAAGCCTAAGGGCTTCTTTGTGAGTTCTTTCCCAAATGAGCATTTTGAATCCCTTTAGAGGATCAGACCCATGCTCGGGCGAGGCCTTACAGCTGGCGACTCCACTGGGGACTAACTTTCTTTTAATAAAAAGAACAAATAAGTGGACTTCTAATTGGTTTAAAAAGAGTTTGGCCTTTTAATATGATTGTGACTTTACATGCATCACTTGCATAGGCTCTTTGTCATCCAACCTAGTTCTAGGAAAACAATGGATTGTGAGAAGCATCAAGTGGGTAACCCTCCTTAGGTCTATTCGCCGATAGTGAAATCATCCACCCCGCGATGAATCCTTTGATCCTGTCAAAGGCGTAATGAGTATGCACGTTATTGGACGCACGGGAGGCTCCTTAACTCACATGTGGTTAGGTATATCACTGCTCTAGTGTAATGAGTACCCAAATTGAGCCACCCTTACCTTTCATGTAATGAACTTAGATCCTAGCCTTAGGTTGTATGTACCATAATTAAAACCTTACATTTTGCATTTTTATGAAATGTTTTCTGCATGCATCCATATTGTATAACAAAACATGCATTCATCTGAAGTTTAGGTCAAACCTTAAACCGAAGAAGGGTTAAACATTCTTATCTCCATTCAAACATCTCCCTCTTAAACACCTCACTGTAACCTCCATCCAAACACCTTTGCCCCCACAAACCTTAAGCCATCACCCTAAACCTTACCCCTTTGCCTTAGCCTTTAACCTAAACACCAATACCTTAACCCTAAACCTTACCCTTTTACCTTAGCCCTTAACCTAAACACCAATACCCTAACCCTAAACCTTACCCCCTTTACCTTAGCCCTTAACCTAAACACCAATACCCTAACCCTAAACCTTACCCCTTTACCTTAGCCTTTAACCTAAACACCAAAACCCTAACCCTAAAACCATACCTCGTTACCTTAGCCTTTAACCTAAACACCAATACCCTAGCCCTAAACTTAAAACCTGATTTCCTTAGCCTTGAACTCAAACACCTCTAACCTTAAACACTATTACCTTAACCTTACCTAAAATGTCTTCGCCCTAAATTGTAACCTAAAAACATCTCTACCCTCCTCTTACCCATACCTTGCCAACCTAGCCATAAGACACCGTCGCCCAACATCCTTGGCCCATTACCTTTAAAACCAATCCATTACCCCCAAATTCACAGATGCCTATAGCTTATACCCCAAATCATCAAGACATTACCTTAAGCCTAATACCTTTAGCCCAACACACTACCTTAAGCTTAATACCTTTGACCTAACACAACATCCTTAAGCCCAACACCCATGACCCATCACCTTTTAAAACCAGTCTGTTACCTTTAAGCCCAATAACTTTGGCCTAACACACTACCTTAAACCCAATAGCCTTGGTTCAGTCTACTACTATAAGCCCAAAACATCTACCCCATCATGCCTTAAGCCCAAAAAATGGTTGGCTTATGACACAATAAGGAAGCCTTTTCTCTTAGGATCTATATGCCTATACCCTTATCACCTCTTTTGTTCCATACCCGTCACTTACCTTGTTGCTTTGGTTTGAAGGTACTAATGGCCCACCCGCTTAATATGGCTTCCTGGGCCACACTTGTGACCAGAGTCCTTAAGAAGCAAGAAGAACATTTCCAAGCTATCCTAGCTGCTCAACAAGCCCAATTTGAGGAATAAAGGCAATTCATCACTGAGGAAGTTCAAGCTATGATTAACCAGGCCACTCTTAGCCATTCTAACCCAAACCTTATCTTAAACCAGACTAATCCTAACTAAACCAATTCATATCTAGACTAAGGTGGGGAAGTTTTCTCTTATCTAGACACTAGATTACTCATGGAGAAACTTGAAACTATGGAAAGAACCATCAAATCCCTAAAGCACGGCAATGATCTAATTGATATGGATAGTTTAACCTTATTCCCTAATGCCAAGCTTCCTTCTAAATTCAAAATGCCTGAGCTAGAAAGATTTGATGGAAACATTTGCCCCAAGAGCCATCTGAGGATATATGTGGGGACAATGAAACGTTTAGGAGTTAGGGATGAGCTCCTTACTCAACTGTTCCAACAATCACTAACCGGTTTTATTAGGAAATGGTTTCTTTCACTAGACAATAGTAAGAAAAGGACATGGGATGATATTTGCTATGCCTTTGTTGAATAATATAATTATAACAATGAAGTGGATGTCACTAGGCATGATTTGGAAACCATCAAGCAGCTTCCAGAGTAGTCCTTCTCCATGTTCTTTACAAGGTGGAGGGCTAAAGTTGCTCAAATGGTAAATAGACCAACAGAGCAAGAACAAGTGGACATCCTTGTCAAGAATCTACTTCCAACCTACTAAGCCCACTTGTTAACCCAGTAACTATCCACTTTTAAGTCTTTGATAGCACCCACATCAAAGGTTGAAGATTGCATCTAAAGTGCATCATTTTAACTTGAATTCCTCACTACTAACCTAAACAGTGTTGAAGAACCCAAACCTAATTCAACCCTACCTTACCTCGGCCCCAAGTGGCATGACATAGAAGAGTTCAAGTTTAGCTAATTTGACCTATTTGAGATTGAATTCCAAGCCTAAGTCTAAGTCTGAGTTTGATTCTGAGTCCAAATCTCAAAATTTGAGTCTAAATTTGAGTTTGTGTCTATCATTTTATTTTCCTTTTCACATATTTTTCATCAATCATGTCAATTCCTTTTTGTAATCTTGTAATAAAATTTTCCATTGCAATAAAACATCCATATTTATTTGTGCACTTGTCTTTTCTTGTTTTAAACATGGATGAGTATTAAAAAAAAAAGAAAAAGAAAAAAATATAATAAAAAAAAGAGAGAGAAATGAACAAGTCCACCACAATTGAGGTGCCATCAACAATTGCTTTGCCAGCTCCTAAGCAAAGAAGGTCTAGAAATGGGCCTCTCATCAAATAATTGAAGCATAAAATCAAACTATACACCTCAATGAGGGGGCAACAAGATTCATCAAATACAAAATTCAAAGGTTAAAGCCCATCAAAGTGAAGGAAAGCAGCAAATCATGGTGAAATATTTTCTCCCAAACTTCATTAATCCAAGCTTGCTAAGTTAAAAACCCAAAAAGGCAGCTTAGGCAAAAGTTAGAGGAAAAAAAAAAAAGAGAGAAAGAGAAAGCTCATCCTAGTTATCTTCCTTCATGTCATTCAAAGTTTGTCAGATTAGGTTCAATCAATCCATCTTATCTTATGTCTTCAAAGTCAACCTTCCTCACTAGAGGCTCATTCTCAAAAGTTATGTTGTCTTTTATGCCCTTATCTCACAGTAGGGGCATGTCTTTCTAGGTCGTAATCATTTGTTATTAATCGATTTCATCGCTTAGCTCAAAGAGCTTTGGTATAATCTCTCACATTGCTAGTTTGTCATGTTCCTATCTCTTATTGGGAGTAAAATCCCCAAGTTGTCTTTTCTCATTAGTCCTTCAGCCACTCCTTAGGGCACTTTCTTTCATCTAGTTTGTTGTCTACATTTAAGCCAATAAAGTGTCACTCTAAATGTCTCTTCAATTTCCTTAGGTTAGCTTGGCTTGTTCTTTTCCATGAATCATGTTACAGATAGCAAAATCATACAACCTCCCTGAACCTTTTCAAAATTTCCAACCCTCCTTTGAACCATTCCCTAACTTCAAAATGTACCATTCCATCTTTTCAAGTTCAAACTTCATACCATCCTTTCCTTGGCAAAATCTCATCATCTTTTAAGGGCCAAGCCTATAGGCAAAACCAAGATCCTAAGTCTTTCAAGCATAACCAAAATCAAGTCATGTCTTGCAAAGCTTAAGAAGGGCTCAAACCACTCAAGTCATCCCATGTCTCATTAGCAAAATCTCATCATCCTTGAAAAAAAAAAAAAAGAAACACCAAGCCTCCTTGGCAAATTACATCACCCATATAGTCCAACCGAGTCAAAGCCTACTAATAGTCTAATGGGCATTGAAAAATTTCATATAACTATGACAAAGGGCAAGCCTCCATCCATAAGCCTACAGTATCCTTATGACTAAAACCTATAGCACTGCACTTGAGATAAAGCCTTCACCATGAAACCCAAGCCTAAAAGCCTTCACAATGAAGCCCAGGCCCAAAAGCCTTCACCATAAAAACCACTCCCCAAAAGCCTTAACTATGAAGCTCAAGCCTAGCTTTCACCATGAAACCCAAACTAAGAAGCCTAAGCCTAGCTTTCACCATTCACAAAAGACCATAATCTCCTCTAAAGCCAAATTTGACCAAACTTTCCCCAACTAATTTCCTAGCCAGACCTAACCGAGCTAAAGGCAGGACTTGACCAAGTTTTCCAAATAAACTCCCCAAAGGTTTAACCCGACCAAGCCAAAGTCCTAAAGCTGACTAAGCCTTGCACATGAACTTCTCTGAGGACAAGCCCTATTAGCTAACCTTCCCCAAACCTTCCAAACTAATCATCTCCAAAAACTTGACCCTCCTAGTCAAGCTCTCCAATCTAGCCTCAAACCAAATCTTCTCCAAAGTCAAAAGCCTAATCTTTTCCAAGATCACACCTTGTTTGATTTCCTGAATGACTTATTCCTAAGCCAAGCTGATAGCCATTAACCAACCAGCCTCGTACCTAACATGACCACTTCACCTCTGAGCTAACCAATCAACCAAAAACCAAATGACCAAACCACTTTCCTCTATCATTCTAAAGTGGGGGCACATTCCTTCCAAATATTCACTTTTTTGAAATGGGGGCATCTTTCTCCCAAAGATCAACACTTTTGTATTAGGCCGACCCTTCACAGGTTCAAGGTATCTGATCATTACATAATTATCTAACATTTTTGCATTAAACAGGCTCATGAATTAGATGAATCATCAAACTCTCGAAGTAAGACATATCATCAACCTGATTAATCTGGATCAGTCGCTTTTCAAAAATCAATAGGACTACTACTTTTACTGCTCCTACCATAAAGGACAATTATCTTTACCATTTCTACTAGATAGGATAGTTATCTCTTTTTACCAAATAAGATCATCACTTTTCATTCCTACCAGAAAGGACCACTACTTTTACTGTTCCTACCAGATAGGATAGTTATCTTTACCATTCCTACCAAATAGGATGGTCTTCTCTTCTTGATCCTACCAGACGGGATCATCATTTTTCATTTCCTACTATAAAGGACCACTACTTTTACTGTTCCTACCAGACAGGACAGTTATCTTTACCATTCCTACTAGACAGGATGGTCATCTCTTCTTGATTCTACTAGACAGGATCATCACTTTTCATTCCTACTAGAAAGGACCACTACTTTTACTGTTCTTACCAGATAGGATAGTTATCTTTACCATTCCTACTAGACAAGATGGTCATCTCTTTTATCCTACTAGATAGGATCATCATCATCATCCCTACTAGACAGGGTCACCATTTTGTCGATTCCTACTAGATAGGAACATCGCCTTTAGCTCCTACTAGACAGGAGAAGTACCAAATGCAGCCAGCTGCTAGATCTCCCAAATATACTGGGGGCATCTTCCTTAAATTTAACCACACCTCTCACGCAAATGTCTAAACTCTGACCTAGACATTAATTTGATTCCTTTCACCATCTCCCATCCTTAGGTTCACTATCATCAAAATCATCTTTCAAGCAAAGACAATTTTGATGAGAGGGCAGCTATAAACCCTTAATTTTGCACCTTTCAGTATGTGTTTAAACCTTAAAAGTACTTAAGCTCAGTAAACAAACCTTCAAAAGTCAAAAACTCTCAAAATGAAAAAAATCAAAATATTTCTTTTTGGCATTTAAACCCTTTCAAATCATCCAGGACTGAGTAATAAATATAACGCAATTGGAATTGTGTAAAACGGATGAGAAATGGGTGAGAATGGACGAAAATGGGCAAAATAAGCAGAACTGAAGCCAGCTGACGCACAGCCCTATCTGGTTGCCTCACAGGCCTATGAGGTACCACATAGCCTATGAGGTACTGCACAGCCTTGTACAGTTATCGCACAGGGGCCTCTGCAGCACCTTGAGCGTATTTCTACAATCCCACATTAGAAATTAGTGTTTTTTATGCTTTAGACCTCCTCCTATATATAGAGAGCCTCTCCACTCTTTAAGACACCAACGACTAGAGCTTGAAAAGCAATAAATTCAAGCAAAATGCTTTACATTTTCTCCTTGCTTTGCAAAGCAAGTTGGGGGGTTTATCCTTGATTCCTACCTGACTAGTTTAAGACTTTCTGCCGCTTACCTGTTCGAGGCAAGTCTCTTGTCCAAGGCTCGTGTCCGCTACCCAAGGCTAACTACCATCCACCTCCCAAAGCTAGCCGCTGCTAGCTGTCTGAGGCTATCCGTTGCCCACCGAGGCTAGTTGCCGCTTGCCATCTAAAGCCAGCCGATGCCCGCTAAGGCTAACTGCCACCTGCCATCCAAGGCTAGCAACTGCCTACCATCCAATGCCAGCCGCCACTCGCCATCCGAGGCCAGTTGTCACTCGCTGTCTGAGGTAAGCTTCGTTTTCTTTAAATTTCTTTTGTCTGAATTTCTTTGCTTCTTTTATTTAGTTAATTAAATTGATTCATCTAGGTTACTAGCTAACCAACTCGTTAACCAATTAAATTAATTAATTAACTCAACCCTCTTTTAATCAATCAGTCAAAACATGATAAAGTGGCTAGGCTAAACTAACCCATTCGCAAGAAGGGACAATTGCGTGGGTTATGATTTCCGTTCAAAGGGATATGTAGGCATGCTTGGTTCAGGCATCAAATCCAATTAAAATTAATCAACTATCCCCCTATCACCTTCTTCACTTACTTTTATTTTGTATTCCTTTACTTAGTTATTGGGTTTAGTTTGAGGAACGTGTGACTTCCCTAGAACCCATAAGGGCTAGAAGAGGTATCCCCTAAGTTTGGATTTCATTGTAATATTAACTCTCTTTTATTTTGAATTTTAATTGTGTATAAACTTTATGGATTGAATGATCATGCATACTATAAATTGTTCATGCATTTTAATTTATTCATGAAATATAGTTTAAGTCACTTTTATATTACTTGGCCAAACTTATTTTGTTAAATTAAACTGAAAACCTAGTCCCCGAATCCTTTTTGGTTTCAAAGCTAGTGATCCTTTTTCTTTTGGGTAATAATTGGAGTCAAATGAATTTTTTCCTTATATTTTTCCAAACATAAATAAATGAAGGTGATGACTCCAAAAAATAATTTTCAAACTTATCAAAGATAAGCTCGAGGGCTTCTTGATGAGTTCTTTCCCAAATGAGCATTTCGATTTCCTTTAGAGGATCAGACCGGTGCTCGGGCGAGGCCTCACAACTACCTTCAAAAGGCATACATTTAAGGCTAAACCATTATCAATTAGAACCATAGGCACAGTATTTCCTCAAGTGACAACTATAATGTAGAGGGCATTATTATGATCAGAGTCCCCTCCTGCAATGTCATTCTCCCCAAAGGTGATAGTACCCCTTTAGCAGCACTGGTGATAGAGTAACAAGGCTTTCATGTGTGATATCAATGGGAGCTTAACATTGATTCAACACCTTGCCAAGAGCTTAGCGGTGAGGATAGGAAGACTGGATCAAGCTCTAAATTGATATATTCACTTGTGTTTTCTTAAGTTGCTTAAGAATGGGATCTTCGTCTGGTTCAAGAATCCCCTTCAATTTGTTAGCTAGTGTAGGAATGGTTGGATAGGTTGAGTGTTTAGATTTGGTGGGCTTGGATTTTGGATGATTCTGCCACTTCGGGTGATGGCATTAATTTCCTTAACTAGGTTGGTGATGTCTAGGACACAACAATAATTAGGATTTGACTCAATCAAGGAGACAAGGTCAACTCGCTTATGATTATTTATAGCATTGATTGTATGGTTGGGAAGGGGGTTTGTGTTGATATTTGGTTGGGCTTTTGGTGGTATAAGGTCATTAGAATCAATAAGGCCTAGATTCTATGTCTAAGGGCCTTGCATGCACCTATTTTATGCCCAGGTCCTTGGTGGTAGTCACACCTCTCATTTGGGTTATGATTTTTTGGTAGTGGATTAGGGACTGATCTAGGTTCAAGGAGTTTCACCATGTTTTCCTCAAGCAGCTTCTTAAGAATAACACTTATGGGCACACCTCCTAGATCATAAAATTGCCTCCTTTCACTCTTGGGAGGCTTCTTGATTGTCAAAGCATTAACTACCCCCCCTCCCCCTTTCTGATTTGTTGAGGAAGTCATATTGCCTTGGTGCGTCGGCTTCTTATACCTTGTCCTCGATGCAGACTCTTCTTTAATTTGACCACTCTGAATTAGGTCTTTAATTTTTGAAGTAGTAGCAATAAGGGCTTTAAAGGGAGGCAAGTATTGAGTCTGCAGCCTTTCTTGGTAAATTGGCAGAAGGTTCTTGACAATTATGTCAATCTATTCATTTTCAGGAGGCCGATTCACCATTTGAGAAGCCTTTTTCCTCCACCTTGTAAGGAATGCAGAGAAGGATTTTTTTGCGTACTATTTAGTAGTCGTGAGATCTCTTCTTGTTACATTGACCTTAATGTTATAGTGATACTATTTAACAAAAATATTGGAGATGTCATCCCAAGTCCATTTTTAGGAAATATCCAAGTCTACAAACCACTTTATAGCAATACCATTTAGGGATTACTAAAATAGTTAGGCTAGGAGTTCATTATCCACTCTTAAAAGATGCATAGCCCCCACATGAACCTTGAGATAGGTCTTACGGCAGGTAGTTCCATCAAACTTGTCAAAATTCAGCATCTTGAACTCAGGAGGAACTCTTGCATTAGGAAACAAGCTTAGGGACCCTGTATCAACTAAGGCCTCGTTCTTCTTTAGATCTTTCAACATTTTCTCCATGTGCTCCATTTTTTCCATGAAGGCTTTAATTTTAGGATTGACTTCTTTCCCTTGGAAAAGATGCACGGGTCAAGAAGTGAGAGTAGGGGTGAAATTTGGCGGTTGGATTGTTATAGGTTGAAAAGGGGAGTTACTTTTGAGGAATTCAGGTGATGGGATAGGTAGTGATGGAATGGTGTTAGTGTTTGCAGGCTCTTTGTCTCTGGAGTCAACTTTGGAAGTGGATCAATAGATAGGATAAAAAGCGGGTTTTGAGTCAGATTTTAGTAGTTTTGGTTCATTCAAGCTTTAGGCCAGAGAGGTTTGTTCCATCATGGCACGGACATCTTTCATAATAGCCCTCCTTTGGGCTTTGAGCATGTCTTGGAAATAAGCCTCTTGCCTTTTCATCATGGTCTCTTGGTGTTTAGAGAGCTTAGCAAGAAGCTTGTCAAAGATCTCATTAGCTCTGGTAGTGTGATTTCATCTCTAGTAGCAGACATTTTGTCAACCTTTGGATAGAAAGATAAAACTGGGTTAGTTTTTAGCTTAGGTATGGAATAAAGATCATGGAATCCTAATCATAATAGTTTTGATTGGGATAAAAGGTACCATAAGTTGACATGGTTTGGGTAGATTGGATTGAGACTAGTAGTATTTGAGTGAGGTTTAAACTCTCTAAATTTGTAAAGTTTATACATGAATGCATGCATGTATGAATGACTGAAAAAGGTTTCATGACAATAGCATACCAAGAACTCTATTTTTAAGGTATATACAGCCTTAAGGAAAGGTTCTATAAGCCATTATACGAAAGGGTTAGGGTGGTTTAAAGGGAACCCATCACACTAGAGATGTGATATACCTAACCACATGTAAGACAAGGAGCCTCGCATGAGTCCAATGGTACATGCATACTCGTTACACCTCTAAAAGGATTAAAGGATACGTCATAGGCTAGATGATTTCACTATCGACAAGCAGACATAAGGAAAGTTGCCCACTCAATGTTAATTTTATCTTTTGTTTCCTTATGAAACTAGGGTTTTTGGACAACAAGTCTAATATAGTGATGCATGAAAGGGTTATTTTGCATTTAAAGCCAAACTCATTATTTTACCAAAAGTAATCTATTTTATCTTTTATTTGAAAAAGATTTTAGGTCCCCAGTGGAGTCACCAGTTGTGAGGCCTTGCCCAAGCACCAGTCTGATCTACCGAGGAAACAAAATGCTCTTCGCAAGAAACTTCATGATTGGAAGTCGCTATGAGTTTAGAAAATTGCACTTTGCACTTTGTGGTTTGTGGAAGAGAGTTGCCACTTTAATTTACTTATTTTAATTGGGAAAATTAAAGAAAACCCAAAATGATTGACTCAAAAAATGTTTGATTTATCCCAACAGAAAAGCACTAATCCACAAATGACCAAAGAGGGCTCGGGGATCAGGTCTTGGTAATTACACAAATTAAGAAAATATGATTTTCTTCAGTTTGGCTAAAAGTAGCAAAATAAGTCTTAAAAAGGTGATTTTTGTGTATGCATGAACAGGAATAGAATGATGAATGAAATAGATATATATATGACAAAATGGAATGAAATGATAACTGCAAATGAATAAGTGAAGAATAAATTCTAATTAATTATTACAAAACCAAAACAGATTAAAATAAAGAGGATCTTTTATCTAGCCCTTATGGGTACTAGGAAAAGCACACATTTCTCAATTAATTAAAGAAATGAAAGTACAAAATTAAAAATAAAGCTGATAAGTGCTGAAAGCACTATATTTTAGCCCTAGTTCTTAACATATTTTATGCCTCCAATTGATTTTAACTTGTTTTTTTTAGTGTTTTCACAGTTCTTTTAGTTAATCAAGTGTCAAATGATGCCATGATCCAAATGTGACCTAGAATGGTGAAGATCCAAGCCAAAATGCTGACTTTTAGATGATCATAGGCTGCCACAGGTTGAGCCACGGCTGGGATTCTAGCCGTGTGATAAGAACAAATTAGCAAAATATCCAATAGCCTCCCATGGGTAGAGGCTGTGAGACCTCACCCGAGCACCGACTTGGTCCGCTAGAGAGAACCGGGATGCTCATTCGGGTTTAGACTCATGATGGAAGCCTCGGGTTCGGATTTGGTTGATTTTGAAAAATGATTTTTGGGAGTCGCCACCCTAATTTATTTTTAAATGGGAAAACTAAGGAAAAACCCATTTGACTCCAATTCATCAATTTTTAATTTAATTTGCCCATGGATAAAATCCTTAGCCTCGAACTAGGTTGAGCTCGGGGACTAGGTTTTTGGTTTTAAATAATCAAAATTTCACTCTTAAGTTTAATTTGACTTGAAAATTGGATTTCATGAATGACATTTATAAGATGATTTTAAAGAAAATGCATGAATATGGCAAAGTATGAATGAATGGTGAAAATAAAAAATTTACAAATTAATTAAGAAAAGGGAAAAGAGATTGATTGGGATTTGGATTTGAGGTTTGGATTTAAATTCCAAACATGCCTACGTACCTCATTGAATGGGGATCAAAACCCACATAGTTCATTCCACTATTAAGTGGAGGGGTTTAAGAGTTGATCAGATTGATTTTGGTTTGAGTGTGTTGAAAGTGAGGAAAAAGGCTGATACCTTGACTTTTGGTGGGCGAAGGGTTTTACTGGACCGAAGTTTCATTTTATCGAGACCGGATGATTGGATGGATTGGAAGATTAATTAATTAATTAAAATGATTAATTAATTAATATGATGGAAAGGATAGATGGATTAATTAATTAAAAAGATTAATTAATTAATTTGGATGAAAAAATAGATTAAGAAAAAGGATTAATTTGATTTTGAAAAAAAGTGATTAATTAATTAAAAGGATTAATTAATTAATTTGAATGAAAGGTGGACTAAGAAAAATGATTAATTTGATTTTGAAAAAAAGGAATTATTTTTGAAAAAAGAGTGAATAATTAATTAATTAAAAAGATTAATTAATAAATTAATTTAGTGATTATTAAAAAAGAGTTTTAGTTAATTAAAAAGATTAATTAATTAATATGATGGAAAGGATGGATGGATTAATTAATTAAAAAGATTAATTAATTAATTTGGATGAAAAAATAGATTAAGAAAAAGGATTAATTTGATTTTGAAAAAAAGTGATTAATTAATTAAAAGGATTAATTAATTAATTTGAATGAAAGGTGGACTAAGAAAAATGATTAATTTGATTTTGAAAAAAAGGAATTATTTTTGAAAAAAGAGTGATTAATTAATTAATTAAAAAGATTAATTAATAAATTAATTTAGTGATTATTAAAAAAGAGTTTTAGTTAATTAAAAAGATTAATTAACTTGATTAGGGTGAGTTAATTAATTAATTAAAAAGATTAATTAATTAATTAGAGAGTGATTGGAGGGAGAAGAAGAGAGGAATTTGAGGATAGCAATCTACTCAAATTCAAGAGGTGTCTTAGAATGAGAAGTGAGGGGGGGTATTTATAGGAAAAGTGAGTGAGGGTAGTTTAGGTAATGAAAATATGAAAAGACCATGAGGGGTAGGGCTAGAAATGGCTGAAAATTGGACTGAAAGGGGTAAAAGGGTCATTTTCTGCACAGGTAGGGCCCACAGGGACCAGAGCTCGCAAAGGCTGGTGTGGCGCCACGCCAGGCCTGTGCAACGCCACATCAAGCATTTGCGGCGCCGCACAGCTCTGACGCAGCACCGCACGCCACATGGCACAGGCACATTTTTCGAGGCAATTCTTTCTTTTTTTTTTTTTTAGAGATTGGTTGTTGGTATGAAGTTTGGAAAATTTAGATGTCTGGTGACAATGTAAATGAAGTCTAAAAAATTTTCTTTTAGGGACGCTGCCCCCAAACCCCTGCTCGCTAACTGGTTAGTAAGACCACCATAATAGCTTCGCGCAATGAGTTAAATTCAATAAGTGCTAAGGCTACGGTTAGATGCTGAGGGTGTAAAATTAAGGGTTCACAGTTGCCCCCTCATCAGAATTGGCTTTGAATAAAAGGTGATTCTGGTGATAGTGAACATTGGGAAGAGGTGCCATATCAGACTCTAGGCTTATATGTCCTTGTCAGGTTCTTTAGGAGGGAGCCCTCTAGGACAAATGAGGTTTTATCAATGGTTATCGGTCTAATCTTGATGTTGGATGCAAGAATGGTCTTGGTGAATTTCAATTAAGGTTATCTGTCTAGCTTTAATGTTGGAGATAAAGAAGGTCTAAAGTGAATCTCAACTAAGGCTATTTGTCCAGCCTTAATGTTGGAGATAAAGAAGGTTCGGTAAATTTCAATCAAGACTATCTGTTCGGCCTTAATGTTGGGGATAGAGAAAGTTTGGTAAATTTCAATCAAGGCTATTTGTCTAGCCTTAATGTTGGAGATGAAGAATGTTTAAGGTGAATCTCAATCAAGGCTATCTGTCTGGCCTTAACGTTGGAAGACAAAGAAGGTTTAAAGTGAATCTCAATCAAGGCTATTTGTTCGGCCTCAAAATTGGAGATAAAGATGGTCTGAAGTAAATCTCAATCAAGGCTATCTATTTGTCCTCAATGTTGGAGATAAAAAAGGTTCAGTGAATTTAAATCAAGACTATCTATTCGGCCTTAATGTTGGGGATAGAGAAAGTTTGGTGAATTTCAGTCAAGGCTATCTGTCCAGCCTTAATGTTGGAGGACAAGGAAGTTCTGGTGAATTTCAATCAAGACTATCTATTCAGCCTTAATGTTGGGGATAGAGAAAGTTTGATAAATTTCAATCAAGGCTATCTGTCTGGCCTTAATGTTAGAGATAGAGAAGGTTTGGTGAATTTCAATCAAGGCTATCTGTCTGGCCTTAATGTTGGGGATAGAGAAGGTTTGAAGTGAATCAAGGCTATCTATCCAACCTTAATGTTAGAGGTAAAGATGATCTGGGGTAAATTTCAATCAAGGCTATTTGTCCAGCCTTAATGTTGGAGGTAAAGAAGATTTGGGTAAATCTCAATGAAGGCTATCTATTTGGCCTTAATGTAAAGAAGATTGGGTAAATCTCAATCAAGGCTATCTGTTTGGCCATAATGCTAGAGGTAAAGATGATTTGGGGTAAATCTCAATCAAAGCTATTTGTCCAGCCTTAATGTTGGAGGTAAAGAAGATTTGGGTAAATCTCAATCAAGGCTATCTATTTGGCCTTGATGTTGGAGATAAAGAAGATTTTGGACAAGATAATTTAGTGAAAAGAGAGCCTCGACCTATGGCGAGTCGGCTCACGAGATTTTGAGAAAGAGCCTTAGCTTATGGCAAGTCAGCTCAAAAAATTTTGGTAAGATTTTAGTAAAGGAAGAGCATCAGCCTATGGTTAGTCAGCTCAAGAGATCCTGGAAAGATTTTAGTTGTGCCAAAGAAACTTGGGCTTCTGAATGTGAGGGGTTGGGCCTTTCGGAAGGCTCATAGGAACTTTGCTGGAAGTAAAGGGACTCTGGAAGTCACACTTCATTTATTAGATTTGAAAAGGTATCATTTAGCTTCAAAGAGACACTAGCCAGTTTTAGGAGGTATCGGTAAGCTTGGAGGAAGTATTGGTTAGCTTTAAGAGATGTCGGTGAAGCTATTGGCTCAGTTTATGCATGATGGTGCATGATTGCATAGATGTTGGTGTATAGATGATGGATGTATATTGCATGATTTGTGGTTATGCCTGTAATGAATAGTTGCATGGATACATGAGAGCGGATTCATGCAGTTACTTTATGAATGCAATTTTTTATGTGACCTTTGTGTCCTATGGAGACATGCATTTATGGACCGAGGAACTCAACAAGGTTGAGAAACTCAACTTGGGTTGGTATGAGATGGTTGCTATGGTGGTATTACGAGGAGTTCAAGGGATTGCTTCAAATTTTGGAATCTAGTCGCCTGTGGTTTCTATTTTGGTGCTGTTGAGGAGGGGCTGTGCCTATTCCAAGGACATAAGGAATATGACTTGGCTACGACTCAAAGGCAACTCTAGTGGTGCCAAAGTTCAAAGTCTAGCATTTTTTGAATTTTTTAGAGTTTTTGACTTACCTCAAGATGTTGCAAGCTTGATGATGGTTGGTGATGGTTAAGTGAATTTGACCACTATGATTGAAAAGTTCCATGATTCCAGTGACTAGGGGGGTATGAGGGGTGCAGAGGCTCAACATAAGGGCCTTAATTTTCTATTTCAGTGTCAGTTACGGGTTTATTGATTAGGGTGATGCCACAGTGGCAGATGTAACCAAGGTATTTTGTGGCTAGAGCTATGCTGGCAAACACAATGATGAGCCTCAATTACTTTGTTAAGGATTTAGAGAGATGAACTATCTTGCCAGTTATTCTCCGGTGATAAAAATTTGTCTATTCTTACCCTTTCTACTTTGGGTGCTTTGTGGATGTCTGTTTCACATTTTGGGTTATCTCAAAAGCATGGCTGATGGATCATTTTCAGGTGGTGGCCCCTACTTTTCAGTCTGCTCATGCTTTATTGATACTTGGTCAGAGATCAGATAGGATGATTTCTTGCAACTTGCCCCCGGAAGACACATTTTTAGCACTACCAATTGTAGAGGATTTGATCTCTCATGACTAGGAGCCATGGGTGTCGAGTGGTTTGTCTATTGGGCTTGGTTTGAATGACTTTCAACTAGGGAGTAAGGGACTTAAGGCAGATGGGACAGACTCAGGATGTGCCCCCAGCTTTTCTTTCTTAAAGTTTGTGCATATCATACCTTTCATTGCTAGAGTTATCAAGTGATGACTAGCTGAGGAGTTATCATGATGTTTATTTTAGGATTTCACTTGGGATCACAGAGAGGTTGATAAAGGTGGTTTGGCCAATTGAGAAAGAGTACCAAGTTGCCCTGCGGAGGGTGACATAGTTGAGGAAGGATGGGCTGCAAGAGAAGCCATTGGTGGAGTGAGGACTGCAACATAGACAAAGGGGTGACTCAATCTTTGAAGGAGACTTGAGGATCTACTGGAAGTGCGACACCATGGCTTACAGTAGTGACTCAAAAAAGGATATTGTGACAGATTTTGACTTTGACAAGGACACAAGAGATTTGCATCTCAGGAGGTAGAGGAGGACTGGCTAGGCCATGACTTCAGACGTGACCTTTTTTTTTATTTGAAGTAATTACAGGTTGACAGGACTATATGAAATAGGATAAGCTATAGACGATAATGAAAGGGCTATCCTTTATGAGGGGTTTGTATTTTGCAAGATTTGGTCATCACTAAATAAGACATCTTTTATTTTTGCTCTAATTCTTGCCTGAGCCGCTCTTTCAGGTTTTCAGTTTAGCGAGCATTCTCTTTTTTTTTTTTTTTAGGCAAAAGAATCAAGTGAATGATGTACTAGGCATAAAGAAAATGAGAATGCAATACAAACAAAATATTTTGTATTATGATTTGGACCGCATCTGAATCAAGCTGCCTACGTATCCCTTACATCACTTTTCTGTCGGTTATTTCTTTTAGGGAGAATCAGGTCCACGTAGTTCTAATTACATATGCATGAGAAATAAGAATGAAATGCAGATGTCATATTTGGATGATGTATCATTTCAGCTTATCCAGGTTGGTAGAATGGGAGAATTCATTTTAGTCCACATCCGTAAAAATGGTGCCTCTGTCATATAGGATCTTCTTGAGCTTGCACTGTCCAACCCAGTTTAGCTTGAACTTCCTCTTGGATCATAGCTAAGGGCTTTTATTTCTCCCAAAATTAGATTTCCTTCTTGCGAACCTTTGTCTTTCATCTTCTAGTTGAAGTGCTCAGTGAATCTGCATCGATAATCATGGTCTTCATTCTCCATAGCTTCTTCTTGATAGGTTTCTTGTGTAGGTCAGGATCTCGTGAACTATGAAGTTCGGATCATCCTATCTTGTCTTATATAGAACAATCCATGAGCTTTTTCCTTTTACTATGCAAGTGCAATGTATGGGATTTTTTATTTTTTTCCTTTATGCCATAATTAATCCTTTTGCCCTTTTCATCATTTTTTTGTATTTTTCATTTTTTTGTTCTGTTTTATTCTTTTTTTTTTCAAGATGTCCCATTTAAAGATCAATTAGAAAGAAACTAAAGCAAATCAGAAAGTTTAAACTTTTTATTACTAATAAAAGTCCCATCATGAGTACATTAAAGGATAACCCTAAAAGATGAAATACAGACTCAAAAGGACAAGACCTAACAGACTCAAATTCAAAAAAAGATTTGATAAAAACAAACTCAAAAGACTCTGACATAGACTCTGACTCAAGTGACTTTCACACTAACTCAAATGACTCAGACACAGATTTGAAGGACTTGGCTAAGGGCACAATAGTGTTGGCACTCTTCTCAAAATACCAGTTATTAGATGAAGCTTGAGATGGTCAGGTGAGCTCTGTGGTTTAGAAAAGGATTGGTGGTAGTGCTAGACTTTGGGTTTGGGAGCAATGATGTCTCCACTGTCAATGAGGTCTTAGATTTTATGCTTCAGAACCTAGCATGCATCAGTTTTGTGCCCCGACCCTTGATGAAAGTTGTAGTGCTCATTAGCATTATAACCTTTGCCCAAGGGGCTTAGAGGAGGCCATGGGTATAAGGGCTTAATTAGATTACCTCTAAGGATTTCTTGTAAACGATGTTAAGGGGCATGCCCAGCTCAGAGAAAGTCCCCCTTATTTCTAACTTCATCGGCTAGTGATAGGACATAACATTTACCTCTCCCTCTCTTTGGATGGTGTTAGTGGTGTTCTTGTGATACCTTGAACTAGAGGATTCATCTTTGATTCATCCTAATTGAATCAAATCCTCAATCTTGGTAGCAATGACAATGAGAGCTTTGAAGCTAGGGAGATACTATGTTTGCACGTGAGCCTGATATTGGGGGAGGAGGTTTTTGATGATGATGTCAATTTGCTATACTTCAGATGGACGGTTTACCATTTGAGCCGCTTTTGTCCTCCACCTTGTAAGAAATGCGGTGAAGGATTCTCTTAGCCCTTGTTTGGTGGTTTCCAAATCTCGGCATGTAACATCCACCTCGATGTTGCAGTGGTATTGCTTGACAAATGCATTACATATGTCATCCCAAGTCTTTTTGTAATTTTTGTCGAGATCTAGTAACCACTTAATAGCAGCTCCAGTAAATGATTGTTAGAATAACTGAGCAAGGAGCTTGTCGTCCACACAAAAAGGTCTCATGACACCCACATACATCTTGAGATGAGTTTTAGGATACGTGGTGCCATTAAACTTGTCCATGATCGACATTTTAAATTTTGGTGGAACTTGTGCATTTGGCAAGAGAGTTAAAGAGTCTACATCTATCATGTCCTCGTGCTTTTTGGCATTCTTGAGCATTTTTTCCATGATCTCAACTTTCTCCATCAATTTCTTAGCTTTGGTAAAACTAAAGAAATCTCCACTTTGAAAATGATTCATAGTGGGAGAGGGAGTTATTGTGTTTAAGTCCATGGTAAGAGAGGTTGGAGTCTCAGGTGCTTTCCCTTTATCGGTGAGATCAATAATGGGAGGAGTAAAAGTAGGGGCATGGCTAGTCCTGACTTGAGCAGATGCAGGCTCAACACGAGCAAGAGGGGGAGTGACAGCAGTATTGGTCATTTCCTTGACCTTATTGATAATGGACTGGCATTGGGAGTTAAGAGCATTAGTAAAGGTGGCAGACTAGGCATTGAGAGCATTGGTGAAAGTTTCAGCTTGGGTTTGAAGAGCAATGGTAAGTACAGCCTGAAAAGTTTCCTCTTGTTTCTTAAAGAGGCTGGTGAAGAAAGCACTCATGGCATTTTGATCAAAGTTGAAGGTATTGGCCATTGGCACCTTGAAATAAAAAATAGACAAAAAAAAAAGGGGTAAGAAAATAGAATTATGAAGAAAAAATGACATGAATGTGAAGGTGTGTCAGGAAAAAGGATTCCCTCCACATGGTTGGTCACCGGGTTTATATGTTGACAGGGTGAGTGTGTGAGGTATTTTAGGCTAACAAACCACCGATTTGGGTCTTTGAGGTGTTTGAGGGTTGACCTTATTTGAGCTTCTCATGTTGTGTATGCATGATCATATTGTGATGCATGCTAAAAAAGTTTCATGAACATGCGAGAGTATCGATTATTACGGTACATGGAACCTAAGGTCAAATGCTAAGGCGACTATATGCACAAGGGTAAAGGGTGGTTTGATTTAAGGGTCCCCGTCCCATTAGAGCATCGATATACCTAACCATATGTGAGGCAAGGAGCCTCACGTGGGTCTAACAGTACTGACTGCTTGTTATACCATCGAAATGATTGGGGATTCGTTGCAGGGTGGAATGCTTTTATTATCTCCCAACATACTCAAAGAGAGTTGTCGAGCCAATGCTACTCGCCATCCAAAAGTTCTCCTAAAGTTAAGGTTTAGGCAAGGAGCCTTTGTTATGCAAAGTGATGCATGAAAGTCAAATTATACTTAATGAGCCAAATAGAGATTATTTTTAGAAAAATTTTTCCTTAACCAAATAGTAATCCTCTTATTTTCCTTTTTATTAAAAAAAAGTGGCAACTAGTCCCCAGCGGAGTCGCCAACTGTGAAGCCTTGCTCGAGCACCAACCCGGTCCTCTAGAGGGAACCGGGATGCTCATTCAGGTTTAGACTCATGATGGAACCCTCAGGTTCGGATTTGGTTGATTTTGAAAAATGATTTTTGGGAGTCACCACCCTAATTTATTTTTAAATAGGAAAATTAAGGAAAAACCCATTTGACTCCAATTCATCAATTTTTAATTTAATTTGCCCGTGGATAAAATCACTAGCCTCGAACCAGGTTGAGCTCGGGGACTAGGTTTTTGGTTTTAAATAATCAAAATTTCACTCTTAAGTTTAATTTGACTTGAAAATTAGATTTCATGAATGACATTTATAAAATGATTTTAAAGAAAATGCATGAATATGGCAAAGTATGAATGAATGGTGAAAATAAAACATTTACAAATTAATTAAAAAAAGGGAAAAGAGATTGATTGGGATTTGGATTTGAGGTTTGGATTTAGATTTCAAACATGCCTACGTACCCCATTGAATGGGGATCAAAACTCACGTAGTTCGTTCCACTGTTAAGTGAAGGGGTTTAAAAGTTGATCAGATTGATTTTGGTTTGGGTGTGTTGAAAGTGAGGAAAAAGGTTGATACCTTGACTTTCGATGGGTGAAGGGTTTTACCGGACCAAAGTTTCGTTTTATCGAGATCGGGTGATTAGATGGATTGGAAAATTAATTAATTAATTAAAATGATTAATTAATTAATATGATAGAAAGGATGGATGGATTAATTAATTAAAAAGATTAATTAATTAATTTGCATGAAAAAGTAGAAAAATGATTAATTTGATTTTGGAAAAAAGTGATTAATTAATTAAAAGGATTAGTTAATTAATTTGGATGAAATGTGAATTAAGAAAAATGATTAATTTGATTTTGAAAAAAATGAATTATTTTTGAAAAAAGAGTGATTAATTAATTAATTAAAAAGATTAATTAATTAATTTAGTGATTAATTAAAAAAGAGTTTTAGTTAATTAAAAAGATTAATTAACTTGGTTAGGGTGAGTTAATTAATTAATTAAAAAAATTAATTAATTAATTAGAGAGTGATTAGAGAGAGAAGAAGAGAGGAATTTGAGGATAGCAATCTACTCAAATTTAAGAGGTGTCTTGGAATGAGAAGTGAGGGGTGGTATTTATAAAGAAAGTGAGTGAGGGTAGTTTAGGTAATGAAAATGTGAAAAGACCATGAGGGCTAGAGCTAGAAATGGCTGAAAATTGGACTGAAAGGGGTAAAAGGGTCATTTTTTGCACAGGTGGGGCCCATAGGGACCAGAGCTCCCAAAGCCTGGTGCGGCACCGCGCCAGGCCTGTGTGGTGCTGCATCAGGCATTTGCAGTGTGCCACGCAAAGGGCATGCGATGTTGCACAACTCTAACGCGACATCGCACGCCACTAGCGCAGGCACATTTTTTGAGGCAATTTTTTTTTTTAGAGATTGGTTATTGATATGGAGTTTGGGAAATTTGGATGTCTAGTGGCAATGTAAATGAAGTCTAAAAAATTTTCTTTCGGGGGCGCTGCCCCCAAACCCCTGCCCACTAACCGGTTAACGGGACCATCGTAATAGCTCCATGCAATGAGTTAAATTCAGTAAGTGCTAAGGCTGCGGTTGGATGCTGAGGGTGTAAAATTAAAGGTTCATAGAGGCACGACTGAGTTTTCACCCATGGGATGTTACATTCTTTGGTTTTCTATTGTCATGGCTAGAACCCCAATCATAGGTTCAGTGGTTTGAGTTTAAATTTTTAGGAATATAAAACAGATCTAACAGTATTTGTAAAGGAGTTACCTAGGGATTAGGGAGAGGATAGTATGGGGAAAATATATTGATGATTGAAGATCAAAGAATAGGATTCCTCTACACTTTATTTTTTATGAATTGATTAGGATTTCTTATTTCTTTATTTCTTCCTTCAGTTTCAATGTGTAGCATGAACTAATTCTTCCCAATTTGGGTATTGATGAACCCTAGAACCTTTTTGTATAGGTTGAATTACTTTTTATTCAATTAAATCATTCCTTAAGTTGTTTTATCTTTATGATTATTATTGCTTAATTACCAATTGATAATTGCATGCTTGTTAATTGGGGATTGTTTTCATATAATTGACTAGAGATAGCATTATGTGAATTGATTACTCATAGAGATTGAGGGTTGATTGGGGCACTAGAGATAGGCCTACAAGACTTCTTTGGTAGATAGTTTCCTAAATCTGATGCATGACCTTATTGAGTTTGCTTGAGAAGAGATTCCTTGCATTCCTTTTAGGAAATAGGGATTTAATTATTTGAGAGAGATTTTTATCTAATTTAGTGAAATGCCAATTCAACTTATGGAATGAATTTGATTGATGTGTGATTCATGATATACAATTAGGGGCTAGGGGGAATTCAATACCTGAATGGGCCTTTATCACTGATTTCATCTCCTTTTCCTTTTTATTATTTTACTTCAATTAGATTTTAGTTTAATTTTAATATAGTTGTAATCATTTTTATCAATCACTAATTTGATTAACTAGACATTAGCAGACATTTGAGCTAGTACTTACACAAAGTCTCTAGTGGAATGATATTCTACTCACTATTATATTACTTGTGCGATCCATACACTTGCAGAATACAGAAAAGTGTTGGTTTGTTTATTAATTTTATTCTGATTTTTAAATTAATAAATTTTAGATCTTTTCTATTTTAGACCAAAAGAGAATTCTAGATCTCAAATGAAAGGGATTATACCTTTGCCTTTCTTGATTTTTGGATGAACGGAATGAGTTTAGCTCTGGATCTAAGCTCCACCTTGGATTTGGAACCCTAAATTTGAACCTTAACAGCAAAAGGTTAGCAAAATAGTGTAATAAATGTGAATCAAAATAGTTCAAAATGACAGATTTTTAATACCAAATTTCAAAGAG